>PVJN01063235.1:0-10814 GCA_004026805.1 Lasiurus borealis
AGCCCGTTCCCAGCCCCACACACACCCCCACCCGGGCCCGAGCCGTCCGGCTCCCCCGACCCCCTGGCGCCTCGCTGCGCGACCTCCTTCTCGCGTCCGCCGAGCAACTCCCCGTCCACCCCATCTCACCTGCGTCCCGCCGCCTCCTCCTGAGGATTCCGACCTCGCTGCACCCCAGAAACCCTCAGCCCGGGCTTGGTCTCAAGACCCCCTTCCAGCCCCCGGGAGCCCTCCCCTCCGCCTCGCCTCCGCCTCCGGGGGCGCCCCCTCTCCGCACACCCCCGTTCTCCCTCAAACGCCGGGCGTATTCCCACCCGCCAGCCGTTCGTTCGCGGGGCTCCGGAGGACCTGAGGGGAGAGGGGAGAGGATGGGGGGCGGGGGGGAAAACACAACAAAAGGGCGCCCCCATTTCCGCCATCGGGCTCCGGGACCCCCTCACCTCCGCGGTGAGAGATGTGTTTGCTGAGGAACCGCTGCTTCTTCCTCTGGTGCAGCAAGGTCGGGTACTTGAGCAACAAGAAGGAGGTCACCAAGTACCCCCCCAAGGTGGAGAGGAGGTAGTACGCCGCCGTGGACGACATCTCGGCCAAGAGTGGGGAGCCTCCCGCCGCCAGGCCCGCTCAACTCCGCTGCGGCGGTCGCGAGGACGGCGGCGGCGGCGGCGGCGGCGGCTCCGGGCCAGCTCGCCCCCAGCCGGTGCCTGCGGCGCAGCGCACTTGTTCGCGCCCGCCCACCGCGCAGGCGCGGCCCGCCGGGGGGACCCGGCAACAAAGGGGCTGCGGCGCGCAGGCGCGCTCGGCGCCGGTGCGGGGGAAGGCGCCGGCCGGGACCTGTCTGTCTGTCTTTGTGGCCAGAACCTGCTGCTGCACACACTGCGGCGAAGGCTTGGACACCTGACAACGCCTTCGCCATCATTCGGGCAGGGAAAGGGCCTGGCACAGTTTGAAAATCCACGTTAAAAAAAAAAAAAGAATGATTCCACCGTGCTCCTTAGCCTCTGCTCTAGAAAATGCAAGGGGCTGTAACCGGTGGAGGAGTTAAAGCTTGTTAAAACAAGCCATAAACCCATCCTCCATGTGGCTAGCCAAGAGAGAGCTTTCCCTAGAGTAACATGTACCCATCCATGCCAGGTACCAGTTTGTCAGCCAAATGTCTGAGGGACTGGCTCCTCTTTACTGTATTGTGAAAGCGCAGTCCCCATGCTTTCTCCACGTTAGGCACTCAAGAAATATTGGTTGGCTTACGAGTTCCTTTAAAATAAGGACACGCTGACAAGGCCATAGGTTATCACTCAGAAGTCTTAGGAGAAGACAGGAAACTGAATCCCAAAAGTCCTAACTAGTTCCCCTTTTCACCCCACACATTCCAATCTATTCTAAGTCCTAGGTTTAAACGCAAAAGAATTGAGCCCCGGGGCAGAAAATTTGGCCAGAGCGAGCCTTCCACGGAGGCAGAATGCTGAAATCTTGTGGTTCTTGTCTCTGGCCTTAAGCAAATTATTCTCTTCTGTTCCTTTTATCTGTAAAATGAGATTTATTTTTTTTTAACTCAATAAAAACTTCCAACTCTCACATTCTATTATTGATCTTGATTCCCCGAAATTCTAGCTTCCTTTAAGAGGAGTAAATAATATTTTTAAATATATATTTTTATTGTTTAAAGTATTACAAATAATAGTACATGACTCCTTTTTTCCTCCTATTGACCTCCCCCACACACCCCTACCTTCCTCACCCCCATGCCCTCACCTATTCCCCCGCCCTCCAATGTCCTGTATCCCATTGGCTATGCAGTAAATAATAAATCGGGGGTCTTCATTAGATTTTAAAAAGTAGCAGAAAAAGATTTTGTTCAGTTCATCAGCAGTAATCTTTTTTAAATTTAAACGTTTATGTATTTTTAACGATTTTAAAATTTATTTTAGAGAAACATTGATGTGAGAGCAATACATGGATCAGCTGCCTCCTGAGATCTGCCCTACTGGGGATTGAGCCTGCAACCCTGGCATGCCCCATGGGAATCGGTGGTTTCCTCGTTTGCAGGTGGTTGCTCAACCACTGAGCAGCACCGGATTTGAAAACAATCAAGACCCAGCAGGCTCAGGAAGAACCTACAGAGGATCTGAGGGAAAATATCACTTTTGTTAACTATAGTGTAATCTGAATTAGGTGTGGTAGACAAGGAGTGTTAAAGACAAAATCCACAGGCCCAAAAATGGCATCATTCATGCTAAAAGCCCATGATAAACCTAGGTGTTTTTTTTTTTCAAGAAAAACGATTTTAAGCATAATAATGTTACACGCAATAAACATTAGTATTTCGAGAAACACTATTTTAAATATAATGTTACATGCAACATATATCAATATCCCAAGAATGTGTATTGCATGTAACAAACCTAGACTGAATGCCTAATCTAACTGGAGTTTCAGCCTCTCCCAGAAACATAATCTTAATTAACCACCAGTATGGAGTTTTCCGGTTATCCGTAACCTGTCACATGGGCCCCCATTGAAAAACGAGGTCATCTGTATGAGAAACCTCTTTTCCTGAAGGAAAGGGAACCCCAGTCCTGCTCCGTGATACACTCTGGCTCTTTCAGCATCAGTTCCCCCAAGGAGGCAGGAGGGTGATACATCTGGGGGCTCCCTGCCCTCCTCTCAAGAGCCAGAAGGGGAGATATGGGGGGGGGGGGGTCCCTGCTGAGTTGGCTCCAGCGTGAGCTCCGCGGAGATAGTCGCCTCCATCTTCCGAAGCTTTTGGTGGGGGGCGCTTCGCTATGACGGGGAGCGCCCCTCTCTGGTCTGGGGTCCAGCGCCCCCGCGCGGAGGCGCCCCAGTTCCCCAACCGACCTGGCTCCCGCGCTCCCCCTAACGGCCGCCGCGCGTTCGTGCTCTGGCCCCGGCTCTTCCCTGGCGCTGCTCACGTGACTGCCCTCCAGGCCGGCGGCCGCTGTGGTTCAGTCACCAAGGGAGCGGGAAGCAAGGAGACGGCGGCTGAACCAGACCCAAGGGGACCACAGTATTTAGGATTGAGCCTCCAGGCGCTCCCCCTCCCTCCCCCGCCCCGCCGTAACCCTCTCAAAAGGCAGAAGGGAGAAAGCAACTTTTGTCAGTGGCCTAGTTTGCTTTCATTTCAGCTTTACTCGGGAACCATCCAAAAGCTTCTGACTACGTGAAGGTCAAGTGTACCACTGTGCAGCTGAGTTTCTTTTCCAGAAGAACTACAGATATGGCTGGTGGTGGTGAGGGTCAGAGGAGGAGGTAAGGGTCCTGAGAAAAAGGAGGCGCACGGACTTGCGGAGAGCCCAGAACTGGGAGCTGGCGACCTGAGCACTAGGTGACAGCTCTTAGCCCTTTCGGATCTCGTTTTACTTACCTGTAAAAGGAGGTTAAAAATGCCTGTTCTGCCCACTGTTGGGGCAGAAGGAAGTAATATAATTGGTCAAAACACTGTTTTGAAAAATAAGCAGCGCTCTTTATATATAAGTAAACACAGTGTCATTATTTATGATGTAGCCCAGATCACCGACAGAAACCGTATTCAAGCTATCTGGGCCATGAAAGCACACTTTGGAAATTATCAAGTAGCTGCCAATAAACCTAATATATAGAAAAATACTTGAAAGTACCAGAGTGTTTGGTGGATAGAAAACCATGAGCGTCAGAGCAAGTTAGAGTTGGACAGTCGAAGAATACAAGAGTCCTTCCATGCATTAGAAGGGCTTGGTAGCAGCTTTCAGTGATGGATCCCAAAACTCTCATATTTCAAAAAAAAAAAAAAACTTACACAAAACAGCATCATTTATACTTTTTATAAACTTGCAAAAACAAACAAAAGTATTATCTATAATTTCCCTACAGGAGAATTGAAACCTAATGCATACAAAACCAATTTACCAACTGTGACACACAAATGAACAGGTACTCATTTGGAAGTAAAGCACTCGGGAGGGAGAGTTACTCCAGCTCCAAAAATCGAAGGCTCAGCTGCTGAGTGTGAACAGGCCCTGGAAGTGGAAATGTCCCTCACGGTGTTTTGGGGCAGCTGCATTCAGCTGCAATACAGTAGCATCAACCTCTGAAGTAGGCTGAGCTGGGGTGGAAGTACCACCTCTTCAGTGGACTGTGGGAAGAGGAGCTGAGACCTTCTTAGTGGCAGATGGTTCAACCTTTTCAGGGGGCTCTGACATTAACACTGATAGGCACTGGATGCTGGGCTTCACCCGAAGCTAGAGGTGAAACTGTCACCTCAGGATGTACTGAAGGTTGAGCTACAACATCCATAGAGGATTTTTGGAGATTGAGCTCAATCCTCTGCTGTACTGAAGAAGGCTGTATACCAGCAAGAGACAGAGCTGAGCTCTTGGCTGGATTAAAGATTGAGGGTAGGGCGAATGCCTATCTGGAATTCCCTGATGGACTAACAAACATTTCAACGGTTCAGAGAACACTGTAGACTAAGTTGGGGCCTTTGGAAGCTGGGCTGAAGCCTCCTGAGCGTTTGAAGAAGGTTCCATTTTCTCAGAGGCCTCTGTAGGCAGAGCTGAGGCTTCCTGTTGGAATGATGCGAGTTCAACCTCTTCAGAAGGGTTTTGCTGAATCCAAGGGCAGGCTCGGTGGATCCTGGGGGATGGAAGTCACCAGGACAGAGTGCAAGGCCAACTCCAGAGGCTGAGCTACCTGCACCTATAGCCACAACAGCTTCCATGTGAACAGGAACTGTGGGCCCACAGGTGCAGCCCAGACATGAAGGGCAGAGGTCTGAGCACAGCAAGTGACCCAGGCAAGTGGGGCACAGCGACAACCCAGGTCAGAGCTGAGTTCTTCTGCTGGATTTGAAAATTCAACATATTCAGGGTAGGTTCTGGAGTTACGATGATCTCCATGTTTGAAGATTGAACTGGGACTTCAGTCAAGGTTGGATGCTGAGCCTGAATAGACTCTGGGTATGGAAATGTCACCTCAGGGTGCTGCAGTCTGCTGCAGGGCTGGCTGTATCCACCTCTGAAGTAGGCTGAGCTGGGATCTCCGGCTGGGGTGGAGGTTTGACCTCTTCAGTGGGCTCTGGAGGATGAGCTGAGACTTCCTTCTCAGTTGCAGGTCGTTCAATGTTCTTAGGGAGCTTTGAGGTTATCAAAACCCCTAGGTCCACATCCTTCATACTGACAGGCAACACTGGATGCTGAGCTTCCCCGGAAGCTAGAGGTGAAACTGTCACCACAGGATGTACTGAAGGTTGAGCTATGACATCTATTGAGGATTTTGGAGACTGAGCTCAACCCTTCAGCTGGACTGGAGACGGCTGCACACCAGCAAGAGGCATGTGAGGCAGAGCTGAGCTTTTTGCTGGATTGAATATTCAACAGAGGGTGGATGACTGTTTGGAACTCCCACGTGGACTAACGAAAATGTCAATGGCTCAAAGGACATATAAGACTGAGCTAAGGCCTCTCGTTGGAGTGGAAGCTCAACTGAAGTCTCCTGAAGGTTTGCAGAAGGTTCCATCTTCTACGGGGCCTCTGTGGGCAGAGCTGAGGCTTCCTATTGGAATGATGCAAGTTCACCCTCTCCACAAGAGTTTTGCTGATCCCAAGGGCAGGTTCGGTGGGTCCCCCAGGGATGGCGGTCATCAGGACAGAGTACAGGGCCAACTCCAGAGGATGAGCTATCTGGACCTATAGCCACAACGTCTGCTATGTGAACAGGGGCCATAGGTTCCACAGGTACAGCCTGGATATGAGAGGCAGAGGTCTGAGCACAGCAAGTGACCCAGGCAGGTGGGTGCCAGCATGTGCTGAGTGGGAGCCCAACAATTGGCAGCCATGTCACAAATGACAGCCATGTCATGCATGGGCCACTTAGCAACCAAGCATGCCTCCCACACTTCAGGTTTCAATCCTTATTTAGGCAACCTTTATTATTCTTGGGCTGAGAGTGATTGCACAAGAATGAGCCTTTTTTTTTGTTTTGTTTGTGTGTTTTTTTGTTACCAGAATCACCAGAGACCAAGTGGTTCTTTTCCCCTGTAGAAAAGACAACTACCTCCCAATGGATGTACCCTCCCCCCTCACAGTGAGGCAGGATTTGGGCTGCACCCCTGGGTGGCTTCAGAGTCCAGAAGCTCATAGATGGTGAGATGGGGGATTTTAAGGAAGGTGGGGGTTATGGGGTGCTGCGGAGCTTCCTAAGGAAGCCACAGGGCCTGACATCCCAGAAAATTCTGAGGGCCAGTCCAGTCTGGCAATCTGAACTCTTCCTCAAAGCTAAAGCCTGCAAGACATTCTTCCTCCCTTGGCCATCCTGCTTCCAAGACAAGTAGCTAACTTATAAAACACACCAGTAAGGGCTGAGGGGAGGGGAAATGTTGCTATTTCTTCTAAATTCTCAGTATCCATATCTGATTCTTTTTTAAAAAATCCTCACCCTAGAATAGGTTTATTGATTTGAGAGACAGACAGAAACATGGATATGAGAGAGAAACATTGATAGATTGCCTCCCGTACATGCCCAGACCAGGGATCAAACCTGCAACTTAGGCATATGCTCTGACCAGAAATCGAACCTGCAAACCCTAGGTGCACAGGACTATGCTCCAACCAAATGAGCCACCTGGCCAGGGCTCCATGTCTGATTCTTAGTTCATCACTCTATAGACAGGGGCTACTACTGAATCAGAGCTGAGTCCAGGGTCAGCAGTTCATTCTGGGAAACAGCTTCTGAAATCAAGTGAATAATCCTTTACAGTGGTGTGGGGAAACATCCCCCTTCCACCGTGGCTCAATACAGTCATTGATCTAGAAAAGTGAAGCATCCAACAAGTTAACACTACATCCAATAAAGACAAGAAAATGCCTGGCAAGCATATGAAATAGCACTCAAAACACACTAACTCTGCTACTAAAAACATTCACTGGTCAAATTGCCTATCAAAATCAAATTAGACCATTTTTTAGTTTCCCAAATCCAAAATATTTAGAGTATGGCACCCACTGAATTATCATCAAAACTTCATCTATTATACAAGTTCTCACCCACTGACAATCATTTATTCAACCAATCTTTGATGAGTACCTATTAATGCTATGTGCAAGACACTGTGGTAGGAGATGCAGGGGATATAAGATTAATATTCTATTTAATAAAAGAGGAATATGCTAATTATCCATTATGCCCTGAGGTATAATGACCTACTGCATAACAACCGGAGGATGGGGCAGTGAACTACAAGTGGGCTGGGGAGAGTTACAGGGCTGGGCAGGGCAGCAAGCAAGCGGGAGGCGGAGAGTTACAGGAGGGGGCAGGGCAGCAAGTTAGGAGGGGAGACCAAGGGGAATTACAGCAGGGCTGGGCAGTGGGTGGAGAGCTATAGGAGGGCAGCAACAAACTACTGGTGCACGGATTCGTGTGCAGAGCTACTAGTAAGGATATATAATCTTTAATTTCATATAAAGATAGGACAAGTATATACAAGGTAGACTGAATGTCATTAAGAAAAACAAAATGCCAAGTATGTAAATATACAAGTTCTTTTTTAAAGGAAACCCAACCATAAATTGTAATTTAACTCAGCATATACAAAGCTATCAATCCTAATACTATTTGCGAGGCCTTCAAAGAGAAATTAACATTAGCTGACTTGCCCTGCCAAAATGCCCTGGGGTAATTCAGTCTTCGAGGGCCTTTCTATTACATGCACTTGGGGGTGTGTGAAAGAGGCAGCTGATCAGTGATTTTCTCTATCATTGATGTATCTATATCTCTCTCCCTCTCCATTCCTCTCTGAACTCAATAAAAATATATTTAAAAGAAAGAAGAGAGAACCACACCTGATTTCTTAAAGTAAAAACTATAACTATAGAAGATGTACTAAAATCAAGTGACACAGTCCCCTCTACATACAACAAATACTTGACCCTAAATTCATTCCCTTCATCTTCCAAACAACCCTCCAGCAACCCACTCACCTGAAGCCTGCAAGGAGGCAGAGCCTGCTCTATCAGACCAACCTGCCAATCCCTGCACTTGATGATGCACTTACAAAATAGCATTTCCCAATTGCAGATATCTGGATCATTAGCACTATTTTTTTATCATGTCTCTCTTCTATCTAAGATCTGGCCTCGTTTCCTCATTGCTTTTTGTAGGAAGCCACCCATTGTCTTCACTATCAGAGAAGTGTAAACAAGGAGCCTGGAACATTGGTGAACTTTGAGCCCTGGCAAGGGCCGGAGCTATGCACTGATTATTTAGTTCAGACAATGGTGGCTCAAACCATTTCCTGACTAAATAGCCTCAGAGTAAATCTTTCTAATATTTACTGACCTTTAAGATTATCTATCTGTTACCACAATTGCCTGCCTAAGGGCCAGATGTGTATCCAAAATTGAATAAAAAAAAGAGAAACTAAGATGGCGGCATAGGTGAACACCTAAACTGCTGCCTCGCACAACAATTTCAAAACTACAGCTAAAAGAACGGACATCATCTAGAACCACAGGAAAGCTGGCTGAGTGGAAATTCTACAACTAGAAGGAAAGAGAGGGGCTCACGGAGACTCAGAGGAGCTTTAAAAAGCAGAGGTACAGAAACACATACGTGGAAAAGACGGGCATTGAAGGGCCTGGCTGGCTTCCTCTAGCGGGAGAGAGACGGAAACTCCTGACTACACTGAACCCCAGTTCTGGGCGAGACTCATACGGGGGAGTCTGGACTGTTGTGAAAAGGGAGAAGTGCATAGAAACTTAGAGGAGCCAGGAAAGACAGAGGTCTGGAGGTACGCGTGAAAGTGTGCACACAGAGAACTGACTGCTGATTGTGCCACTGGCTTTCTCTAGCGGGAGGAAGACAGAACCTCCCAACTGCACTGATATCCAGGTCAGACTGCACTGAACCCCAATTCTGGGTGAGACCCTGAGACCCAGACTCATATGGGTCCCCAGAGTGCACAGAAACTCAGGGGAGCCGGAAAGGCAATGGTCTGGAGGCGCGTGAATGTGACTGTGTGCAGAGAGGGCTGCAGCAATTACTGAGGGATACTGATACCCAGGGGTCTCACAGGGAAAGGGCTGACAGGAAGCCAAGGCTGTCTGCTGAACCCTGAGACTCTGCCCCATCCAAACCTAGCACAGAGGCTTTTGCAATCTTGCAAGTCTTAAGGCAGAGCCCGCACAGAAGTTCTCCTGGCACAGACATACCTGATCCTCACAACCAATTGGCTTGGAAGTCAATTCTCTCCAATGATACCAACAACAATCAAGATTTAACAAGGCTGTACACACAGTCCACAAAGGGTTGCACCAAGAGAGTCCACCTCAGGTAACTGGGGAGGTGGAACTACTGGGCCATATAGAATACCTAGCACACAAAGCTATTCTACCAACTCAGGGAAGCAATGAAAATGCAGAGACAAAGGAACAGATCACAAACAAATGAAATGGAGGAAAACAAATGACTGGATATAGAGTTCAAAACCATGGTTATAAGTTTTTTTCAAGAATTTCCTAGAAAAGATGGATAAATTTAGTGAGACCCAAGAAGAGATGAAAAAGAACCAACTAGAAATTAAACATACACTGACTGAAATAAAAAATATTATACAGAGACCTAAGAGCAGACTAGAAGAATGCAAGAATCAAGTCAAAGGCATTGAATTCCTTATCCTACGACACTAAACCCCTGATCCAGCCGAAACTCATTTGGGGGGGGGGGAGTTTGGACTGTGAAAGGGGAGAAGTGCACGGAAATTTAGGGGATTTGCAAAAGATCAGAAGTCTGGTGGCGCACATGGCACTGCGTACAGAGGACCGACTGCTGATTGTGCCACTGGCTTTCACGAGTGGGTGGGAGACAGACCTTCCCAACTGTGCCACTTCTAACTTCACTATACCCCAGTTTCGGGCGAAACCGTGGGGACCCAGACTCGTGTGGTCCCGTAGCACAGGGGACCCGGAAAGGCAGCAGTCTAGAGGCATTGCGAGAAAGCGCTCACAGGGACTGCTCCAGCGATTACCCAGTCACTTGAGACTCAGGGGCTGTGGAGGGCGGGCCCGACTGTAAGGCAAGGCGGTCCCTTAAGCCCTGAGACTCCACCCATCCCAAGCTCAAGAGAGGCTTTTGCAGTTTTTCAAGTCTGGTATCATAAGGCTGAATCCAACACAAAAGCTCTCCCAGCATAGTGAAAATGCTGAGACAAGGGAAGGGATCACACAAAAAAAGAAATGGAGGGAAAAAAAACGACTGGATATAGAGTTCAAAACGATGCTTATAAGGTTTTTCAAGAATATGCTAGAAAAGATGGATAAATTTATCAAGTCCCAAGAGGAGATGCAAAAGGACCAACTAGAGATGCAAAAGATCCAACTAGAGATGATAAAGGACCAAATAGAAATTAAACATACACTGTCTGAAATAAAAAATATTACACAGAGACTTAACACCAGACTAGCGGAAGGCAAGAATCAAGTCAAAAATGTGAAATATAAAGAATCAGAAAATACTCAACTGGAAAAGAATGTGAAGATAATGTAAGGAGCCTCTGGGACAGCTTCAAGCGTACCAACATCAAAATTGTGGGGGTGCCAGAAGAGAGAGAGCAAGATACTGAAAACCTACATAAAGAAATAATGACTGAAAACTTCCCACATCTGGTAAAAGAAATAGACTTACAAGTCCAGGAAGCACACAGAACCCCATATAAAAGGAATCCAAAGAGGACTACACCAAGACACATCATCATTAAAATACCAAGAGCAAAAGACAAAGAGAGAATATTAAAAGCAGCAAGAGAAAAACAGTTCATTACCTACAAGGGA
>PVJN01063236.1:0-10814 GCA_004026805.1 Lasiurus borealis
TGCAGGCGGTGGCCACAAGCCTGCAGCTCGTTGCCTCAGCCTGAGGTCTGGGCCCTGAACTCTCCCTCCTCTGCCCAATACCATCCTTGGTGAGATACACATTCAGATATTTGAGGATGAAATGCTATGGTTTTGCTCAGATTTGCCTTAACATAACCTGGGTGGGGACGGTGGGGTCCACATGGCTGTAAGTGGAGGGCTGTTGGGGCTGGAGGTAGGACGTGGGCTCTTTAAACCAATGGCTGTCACAGTGTCCTTCCCAGGGCAGGGGCCTCAGGGTACCTGTCGGAGATGCTGCACCTGAGGCCCCACCCGGGCCCCCTGAGTCAGACCCTGGGGGGGAGCCAGCTATCCAAGCTTCCACATGCCCCCGCTCAAGTGTGGAGACCTCTGCTTTCTGTCATCCCAATTACGTCTGGTCGTCTGACAGTTTTCAAATAAATAGCAATATCTTTGGAAGGAAGGGAAGGGGGGTAGGGATGACAGAAGGAGAGAGGGGGTGAAGGGGGAGAGGAAGATAATGAAGGTTCCCCAAACCAAAACCATGCTCACTGCCGCTGGATGGAGGCCGGGGTTCTCCTGCTACAACGTGCAGTATTGTGCCCTCCACCCAAGAAAACCCAGGCCCCCCCTTTTTTTCTCTGATGGAGGCACCGGCCAGCCAGGGCTCTTCTGAGAGATCCAGGCTGCCTGGCTTTCTCAGGCGCACCCACGGTGAGGCTGGGAATGCCGGGAATGCCACCATTCCAGCCCCCACACAGGGGACACGGCCAGCCCCTCCCCCAAGGATCCTCCTGGCCTGGCCTGGAATCCGGTCAGCAGAGTTTTATGGACCTGGGTTTGGGGATGAGAAGACACCATTTATCACCTCAGCGGCCTCACTATAATTCTAAAAACTGGAACCTTTGACTCCAAAGTTCCACTTTTCCATTTTACTTGACCACAGACAACATGACAGCACTCTGACAGGATGGTATGAGGGATGTTCAACGCGCACAGAGAAGCCCAGATCTGAGCCTCTCAGCCCAGCCCTCCCGGCCAGCGTCTCGCAGGCCAGCCCTCCGGTGGCCAGCTGAGGCCACAGATGCCATCAGCCAGGGAGGGGCCCGGCCAGGGGGCACTCAGGCTGGCTGCTCCCTATGCCCTGTCCTCCGGGGTGGCACAGACGGCGCCAGGCTGGGCCCAGGCTGCAGAGCTCTGTGGGGAAATCGCGGCACAGCAGGCATCACCTTAGTGACGGGCGGGTCTCTGCGTAGTGCCGAGGGTTGATGACCTGCAGGTCTAACCCAACCGCAGCGTGGAAGTGGGTTTCCCTGGGACAGGACACAGAGGCCTCAGGATAAACAATCAGAAGCACACGCCTGGCCTGCTCCGAGCCAGGAATTCCAGAGATAAGAGCTTCCTCCGAAGAAGAGGGCTGCTCCTCTCCGGGGTCAGGGAGCTGGGAGAGCCCGACTCCGCGGGGGACTGAGGCCGGGCAGAACCAGACAGAGAAGACGCTGGCCAGGACGCAGGGAGAACCCCGGCTGGGGCGTGCCGTGCCCTCGCTGAGCTCACACGTCTCCTGCCTGGGCTGGAGGGTCTGTAAGTGGCAGGAAGTGCTCCCACACCGTGCGTAGGGACGTCTGTGTCCTTCCTGCGGCTCTACCCGTTTACCCAGATGCCCCCGGGATGTTCCTCAGAGAGCAGAGACATGGTGGGCCAGGAGGCCTGGCTCTCAGAGAGGACAGAGGTGAGGGACGGAGGCAAACTCGCTCCGTCCTTGCGGCCCCGCACCTCGTCAAGGACTCCTGGCTCTGTCTCCGCTTGTCCTGAGCTTCGGAGCTTCTCTGGGACTCACAGTGTGGAATTTACATCCCACGGCAGCACCGCACCCACAGCCAGAGAACCATTCTCACTCTGCTCTGGACTCTGTAGTTTACCCGGGACTCACGTGCGACAGGGAAGAGGGAGGGGCTCACGAGCCTCAACTCTGGCGACGCTTCAGAGGTGGGCTGAGACGTGCTTCCGCCATCTCCTCCACCCGGAGAAAGCCTTGGGGTCAGGAGAGGCAGCTCCCCACCCTGCAGAGGCAGGGGACACCCACAGCACGTGACTGACGTGCGCATGGCCGCGAGGCTCCGGGGTGCTGGGGCTGACATTCCAGGAGCTGTTTGGGAGGGAACTGTCAGCACACATGAGGAACACCACCTGGATCGAGAGAGAGAGAGGACGCCGGACCCAAGGACGGCCCCCTCCCTGGTGTGTGGCCTCAGCTGTCAAGTGGAAATGAGCCGCGTGGGGCTAAGAGCGACGAGCAGTTTGTCATCCGCACGGCATTTTCGGTGAGGTTTTGATGCCGACCATACGCATCCACTTTGGCCTCCAGGTTGGAGAATTCTTCTGATAAACAAGCAAATTCCTGTCAGGCCACATGCCACAGCTCTATATACTTTACAACCTCCCAGGAGAAGCGAAAGGATGCGTTTGAAGTTCACTCCTGTCTAGGTGAGGGGAATATTGTGCCTGGAGTGGTGACAAAACCTGTGTTTTTTTTTCCAGAAACAAACAGAGGACTTCTGTCCACAAGTGATTCCTCCCTGTGGTGACAAAGGAACACGCGAGCCCGAGACCCCAGGGATCACACCTGCAGGCCGGCGTTGAGGGACTTGCAATGCGGGGCACGTTCCCAGCCCGGAGCGGACAGTGCTGTGCAGTCCCCACGAGGCTGTGACAGAGCCCTTTCCTGCGCTGCCTTTGCTACAGGAAGTGGAAACTGCCACCAACTTTTGTTTTCTATGCAAACCCCTAGCCCCTCATATGCAGCAGAGTCTAAAAATAACCTGTTATTCAAAGCGGCCAGGAGGCCTGGGCGATGAGTGTTTCCCTGCGCCCGTGTGAACAGGAACTCGCCGAGCCGGCGGCGCCCCAGCGGCGACCGGTGCTGGCCGTGTACCGTGTATCCACTGCCCCCATGTCTCTCGCTGCCATTTTACTGCAATCTCAAGACCTCATCTTCCCCAAACCCTTGCTGAGGCAGCTACAGCAAGTTCCCCCACTGAGGGGGCCTCTCTTTATGACCATCGCCACTAAGGGCAGGCACAGTTGTCATGGGGAGAGTGCCAACTCTTAAGAGTATTTTGGAAATAGTGGTGTGTTTGGGGTGGGGGGGTCACAGTGATTGGAGGGGGTACAGATGGCATTTAGGAGCAAGGCAGGCACCAGCCTGCAGAGATAGGCTTTCCCACTGGCCATCAGGCAGACAGAAGAAGCACCTGATCACTTTCAGATCGACAAACTGATTCCAGCTTACACGTAAACTCAAAATGTGTTCTGTACAGTTTTAACGCGCATTGACCAGCCCAGAAATGCAATCAGCAGGAAAGCAGGGGAAGATTACACTTGATTTTGTTCAGAACTTTCCTAAGAGTCAGTCATAATTTTGGGGTGTCAAGTCACCGGTAGGTAGCTGTTTGGGTGTGAGGACAGCATGTCTGCATCAGCCTGCATTCTGCAGCTAGAATGTATCTAAAGGCTGCACCAGCATTTAGGCACTGAAATCACATTCCAGTGTTGCAACTTACCTTCCTTTTGCTTCTTTTTAATATTTAGTGAAACATTCTATTAACATGATATTATATATGCTGGTAGATGTTACCATCAATGACATTCATTTCAGGTTCATAATGAAGGCGTTAAAAAATGTGTAATAAAAAAGAGGCATGGGGTCTGACAGGGCCACGAACTGCAGCTTTAAAAAACTGGAATGGAACGGAGGCCGGACCTCTGGTGCTCGGCCACACTTGTTCAAACAGCGTGGCCACAGGTTCAGGGAACAGATCTGGAGGCCAGAGCATAAGCCACAAAATAAACATGACACAATTTATCATTTTTACTTGAAGAACTGAAGGACACAAAGTTAAAGACTAAAGTTTACACTTGTTGAAGTTTAACGCTATGTGTCCATCGAAAGCAACTCAGATTAAGTTATCGAGTACACGTTAAAATTATCATGGAATTCTGTGATAAAACGGCAGCCTTCGAAGAAGCCTTTACCTCGACAAGCTGATTGTGACTGGGACTGGGCCCCGAGGACCTGGTACCCCACCCTCTCTGCTCCTGGGGGACCTGGACGAGCAGCCCAAGAAACAACGGGTGCCACCTTTGTCCAGACTGCGTCCTCTCGGTCTCTCCTGGAGTTCCCACAGAGGGAGACCATCCAGAGGGTGCCTCAAGACCAAGCCACCAGTCTTGGCTTTATCCCTGGCCAATGACATGAGCTCGGACAAACTGCGTCCCTTCTGAACATCAGCCCTAATTTTAGGGCTGGGCACCTTTAGGTGCTTCTGTTGCTTCTGAAAGGTCATCTCCACACAAGGGGTCAAGCAATGTCAATCTCTCCCCATGGTGCCGCTGGGAATCTCAGAATAATAAACTTCTTAAAAGTTTCAGAATAATAAACTTCTTAAAAGTACCCTGCTGCATACCAAAAATAACAAACTTATATTAACCAGGAACAAAACTATTCATGTTACTTTATCGAGAGGGCAATGACTCGGAACATTCAGCACAGTCCCGAGGGTGGGTAGAGACGCTGCACATTAACCTCCATGAAAATCACTTCCTCCCCTGGCTGCGAACACATGGGAAATGTTTTTCTGGGAAGAGTGAGAGTCCACGTTTCCTTCAGCAGTCTCAACAAGAGCTGCAGGAACTACCAACAAGAGCACGACAGCCACCCATCACCATGCATGTGGCTGACAGGTGGGAGCAGCCTGGTGCATGTGTGCGGCTCTCTGGTGACAGGGTCCCTGCAGCCCAGGCACCTGAGCTCCTCCTCATTCCCTGCTCCACAGAGGGTTTTCCCTGCAGACCCCACCCCTTCAAGGTGTCACAAAGCACATTCCCTCCCAGAATAAGGCAGACTCTCCCGGATACAACTACTGACAGCCTTCCCTGTGTCCAGTGACAGTCTTGGAAGAATGAGAAGCCATCATTCCACCCTCCAGGGGCCTGTCTGGGTGGCATGGGGGTTAGGGAGGAGCTGGGAAAAGGCTCAGCTCCCGGGGTTCCCGTGAGGGCTGGCACAGTGGCTGATAGTGACAAAGTTAGTCCAGCACACAAACTGGGAAAAGGAGAAATGTCTGCCACACTCCCCTTTCTAGTCTTCTCTTCCTTATTTAGAAAACTTCAGTCCATAGAGTGTTCTTTTGTTTTGAAAACTCCCAGAAATAGAAAGGAAGCATTTGATACAATGAAGAGGTCTCGATATGCACTCAGGAGCAAGGGCTGGGATCGGAAGGGGCCCTGTCAGGAAAAAGAAGCCCTTCGGCCCCGATCCTGCGTGTGAGGCCGGAGCTGCAGAGAAGCCAGTGGCAGCCTCTGGCCTGAGACCCTGCCTGGCGCGCTGTACCCAGCGGTGACAGCTATCAGCACCAGCTCCGTCAGAGGGCCCCCTTCCTGCTGGCTGTGTGGACTTGGGAAAGTCTCTTGACCTTTCCGTTTCCTCTTTATCTGCAAGTGGAGATCACCAAGCCTCATGAGGTGGTGGCCACGACTGGGGAAGGCGCCACAGGAAACACTTGGGAAGGCAGACACGGGGGGAGCGGGGCTAGGGGATTGGGAAATGCTACCTACTGTGACTAGTACCACAGCTGCAGACCCAGCAGTGTGAGCTCAGCTCAGCTCAGCTCAGCTCAGGGTTAAGGGCAGCAGAGACAGGAAGGCTACACACCCAGGTACCGCAGATAAAAAAAAATTGCAAGGATCAGAAATGATGCTGCTTTCATAAGATCTACCACACTAACAAATAAATGAAAGATTTGGGTTAAAATTTAAAGTAAATCCTCACTACAGTCATTTAAGATACATTATGTCTCTACTAGAGGCCCGGTGCACAAAATTCGTGCACAGGGGTGTATGTCCCTCAGCCCAGGCTGCACTCTCTCCAATCTGGGACCCCTTGAGGAATGTCTGAATGCCCGTTTAGGCTCAATGGGCAGCCGGACATCCCCTCTCACAATCCAGGACTGCTAGATCCCAATTGCTTGCCTGCCTGCCTTCCTGATTGCCCCTAACCGCTTCTGCCTGCCAGCCTGATTACCCCCTAACCACTCCCCTGCCAGCTGATTGCCCCTAACTGCTCTCCCCTGTAGGCCTGGGGTTCCTCCCTCACATTGCCCTTCCCTGCAGGCATGTTTGCCCCCAACATTCCTCCTCTGCCGGCCTGGTCATCCCTAACTGCCCTCCCCTGCAGGCTTGATCACCTCCAACTTCCCTCCCTTGTAGGCCTGGTCCTCCTAACTGCCATCCCCTGCTGGCCATCTTGTGTCCACTTGGGGACAGCTATCTTTGGCCACATGGGGGTAGCCATCTTGTATGTTGGAGTGATGGTCAATTTGCATATTACTCTTTATTTGATAGGACAGAGGCCTGGTGCACAGGTGGGGGCCAGCTAGTTTGCCCTGAAGGGAGTCCCGGATCAGGGTGGGGGTTGCCTTGGGGCATGGGGCGGCCTGGGCAAGGGGCCTGTGGTGGTTTTCAGGCCAGCCACGCCCCCTGGTGACCCAAGCTTGGAGGCCCTGGTATCTGGGATTTATTTATCATCTATACTTTAAACTTTGTAGCCTTGAGCGGAGCCAAGCCTCCTGCTGGCTCCATGTCCACAGCTATTTTTGTTGGGATTTATTTATGTTCTATAATTGAAACTTTGTAGCCTTGAGTGGAGGCCCAGGATGGCCAGGGTGTGCGGAAAGCTTGGCTTCCTCCATCGCCGGGGACAATCCAAACCTGTTCACTCTGTGGCTGTAGCCATATTGATTGAGTTAATTTGCATACTCGCTCCTGATTGGCTGGTGGGCATGGCTTGTGAGTATAGTGGAATAATGGTTAATTTGCATATTACTCTTTTATTAGATAGGATTACAGAGTAGTTATTCTTCAGATTCAAGGCAAAACTGCTTTAAAGCTAAGTTATAGCCTTACGGAGGAAACCATTGAAATGCTGCCCTCCCTCCTGGCCCCTCTGAATGAATGAGTCTCGTGGGGTTCTGGTTTGTTTTGGTTCATTTGTTTTGGAGTCGGGCTGAGGGGTGGGGACTTCAGTGTTGGTCTGTGGTCATGTGCCTGGCAATTTTGAATGATTAAATCTTGGATGTAGTCAAAGTAGTTCTTTGTTTAACTTAGGAGAAAGAAGTTAATTTACTTAAGTTTATCTAGATAGTTTGAATAATGAAAGTCCTAGTAAATCCATTCCATAAAAATAAATGTCTTTATTCAAAAAAGAGAACTCTATAGAGTTAAAACAGTGAGGCAATAAAAACTCTCTCCTGCCTACCCCACGACCAACTTACAGCAGGATATACCAGGCGTATTCCCTCACAGGTTAGTAATTCACACCTACGGGCCCGGGCCTCCAGGATCAACATTCGTAAACACGAACGGAGATTTTGGAAACTGGCATGTGAGTAACTAGTCATACACGCTTCCTCTCTGAGTCACTCAGCCCGATTTTCAGGGATAAGGCATTCCTCTCGAACATTGCCTTTTGAGGAGCAAACACATCATATAAATGGCAACCTCAGAGACCTGTATAAACGAGATAAGGACCTCACTCTAATAGGTAATAGTCCAATCAGCTGCAAGAGAAAACAGTGTTGCAACTATAAATAACTGGATTTCCTGTGCTCAGCATAAGTGGCAGTTTAGACTGCAGGGTTTAAAAATTTTTTTTTTTACTAAGGAGGCTTCCGCTCTGTGACATTATTTCTGGCTGCACAGAAACTAACTCTTAAAGAAAAAGGGAAATTTAGTCTCCCGCTTTGCCCTTGTGGGACACTCTTACTATGTGAGAAAAGACCTAACTTAGTATTTCTATAATTTGACTGCTTGAGGAAGTGACCCATCTAAAACAAACCATGGGACCTCAGGACTCAAAAATCTCCCAGAGCACGGCATTCATCAACACTCCCACTCAAGTAGGAACCCTGGCACAGGTACCTACGCGAGATGGGGCTTGGGAGACTGTGCCCACGCTCTACCCAGACAGCCTCTCTCTTGTCAGTTCATGCTAGTCAGGATGTGGAAAGCCACCCGAGGTGACACAACCCATCTCAAACACGGGAAGTTACAAAAGCGAGAGAAGTGCGTGGTTTCCACCCTGCCCCTCCCACGGCTGGCACCAACTATCATGAAGGAGCTGGGCTCCTGCCCTCATCCTCCTGTTTCCTTTGCCAGGGGAGGTGGAGTTTGGCAATTCCGCTTCCTCCTGCCAACCCTGGCACTGGGGTGGCCCCCACCCCTCCTTCCCCACTGCAGACCCCAGTTCCCAGGACAACAGGGTCACTTAATGGAGAGCACAACCGGCACCGAACAAACATAAGAAAAAGCCCAGAGGCCTCAGCCGGAACACTGCTCGCCCAGGGTGGCTGCGGGGTGACTCCCTCCTAAGGCTCCCCATCTCACTCTCCAAGAGTGTTTGCTGTTATATTCTAAAAGCAATCCTCACGCAGGTTCACAATTGCTTATCGGAAATCCCGGGACCAGGTATGTGTCAGACTTCAACTGGAAAGGCTGTTAAGATGTGGCCACCATTTATTCTGCCACACTCCTGAGTTACACCCTTTAACCAAGTCCGTCAGTGGGGCGGCAGAGAAATGTATGGACGTGTTCACATGCAGAGGTAAAGACTGAAAAGTCGCCCACCATCCAGGGCAGGTCTCACTGCCAAACGAATTCTGCCACAAACTTACCCCCCCAAAAAAGCAACAACTTTTGGTTTTTAGAACTTAGGGGATCCTGGAATTGGTAGGGCAGTGATTTTCAACCTTATCCATTCCATGGCACATATTAATTACTAAAACTCTACGGCTCACCAAAATGTGTATTTCCTGCCAACCTGACAAAAGAAGTATGCTTTTGACTCATGCACACTGGATGGCTATTCTTGTATGGACTGTTGTCATTTTTACATTTGATAATCTAAGGGAGAGCAGGTCAGTGCCCCTGATCAGACAGGTATTGCATGTTTCAAAATGTCTTACAGCACATGGACTGAACATCGCTGATAGGAGTAGGGAGAGGGGGCTGAGGGAGGGGGGATGGGCCAGTGAGGATGGAGCACCTTCTCACCAGGGCCCAGTCCAGACTCCCCTCTCTTCTATTTCTATGAAGCAGGCGTCTCAGCCAGACCCAATCAAGGGTTACGTTACACGAAAGGGTTAAAAGGAGACTTTTCAGCTAAGTGATTTGGGAGCCAGGTGTTATTTCTACTCGTGCCTCTGATGGTCAGTCAGGTCCCTCCCTTCCTCACATCCTCGTTCTGCCCGTTTACCCTTTTCTGCTTCAGAAAGTCCCCGCCCAGAGTTCCTTCCTCGGAGCCAGGATCTCGCCCAGGATTACCATCGCCGGTCCTGGCCATCTAAGGCTTGCCTACAGCATTCCGCCCTTCCTTCTCCAAGGGCCCTTCCCTGACGGGGGTTCCAGGTCTCTCTGCAGGTTCCCAGGCCCCTAGAAACAGAGTGGGCTAGGGGGTAGGAACCAGCAGCAAAGGTCTGGCCCACGGAGGAAGCTTTCAGTGAGGTCACAGAAGCAGCACAGTGAAATAGACACTACAAACCCACCACCGGACCATCCTCAGCAAGGAAGTTAACTCCCAAGTGTGCACTTCTCTGGGGCTTCCCTACCCGGAAACTCCTTCCAGGTGAGGGCAGTCTTTTCATTTTGAATTCCCCACAAACACCACCCAGCAGGTGATGAATTTCCACCTGGCGAAGGGGTGACTGTGGTGGGCTCATAATTACAAACTTCAAACATTGTAACATGTTTCTTTTCCAAAGTGTATCCTCTCACCTTTAGATATTCAGGACCGACCACAAGCCACAGGGTAGTAGGTAATTTCAAACCTTCCCCACCTCACCCCGGCCCAATTTTAACCCAAATATACCCCACATCCATGAGTGTTTAGCCAGATCACGGTGAAACCCTGCAGGGTTTTGTCCAGACTCCCCAAACCCAGGAGACCTGCCAGAGTCCATTTGGGGAGGGGGCCAGTCTTGTTCCGGTCGAAGGTCCAGGGCAGGATGAGTGCTCAGAACCTCCCGCCCAGAAAACAGATGGCGCCCGGCTCCGGGCACCAGTTCCCAGCGCTGCACTTTGTAAAAGACCGAACTCCCGGCGTGGAGGGGCCGTACAAAGCGCGGGTCCCAGGCCTCCGCCGGCCCCACGGCCCGCAGCGCCGGTCACAAGGTCCTCCGGTCCCGGGGAGGGGCGCCGTCCAGTGAAACCTGCCCTCCTCGCGGGAGGAGCGGGGCGAACCGAACGGCGAGCAGGCCGCTCCCAGCCGCCCATCCCCGCCTGGGGACATTCATTTCCGGGGACCCCGGCGCGGCGGAGCCCACCCCACACCGGTGCGGCCAAAGGCGCCCGCCGCCCTGGCCCTCAGCGCGCCACCAAGGACCAAACAAACGCGCGCAGGGGAGAGGCGGCGGGTCCCCAGATGCGCTTCCCTCTTACCAGCCGCTGAGCCTCCGGGCTCAGGCAGTCTATCTCCTTGCTCTGCGCGGCCGCCGGGCTGGCCATCCTGCCGGCTGCACGCCCACCGCCCTCGCCGCCGGGACACACGCTCCGGGCGCGCGGGCGCGCGGGCTCTCGGGGGTCGGCGGGCGCGGGCTCTCAGCTCAGCTGCATCCCGCGCGCGGCGGCTCCGGCCCAGGGACAGACCGGCAGACCGCGACGGCCCCGGACTCGCCCTTCCCGAGGCGGAGGCGCCCTCCCCGCTTCCCGGTTCGGGCGCGGCCGCATGGGCGTGACGCAGGTGGCCCGGCCCGGGTGTCGGG
>PVJN01063237.1:0-10814 GCA_004026805.1 Lasiurus borealis
CCTGGCCTGTCTTAAGTTCTGACTACACTTGCCCAGAATGTTGAATTCTATAGTTTGACTGAACCATACAGTGCCCTCAGTAATTACTCTCTGTCTTATGAACTCATGAAGAATATATTCATAGCAAAGAAAACAGTAAAAGTTGAGCTATAAAGAGAATAAGCATAAATGGTATCTCCAAAAAAAATAAGTTGCATTCAAAAGTGTATTTTTCCTGTCTTCCAGTGTGGGCTTTGGCAGCATATGGGGGCTTTTAATATGTAACCTCTAAAGGTTGCAAAGATGGATTCATTTTATGGATGTGTGTGACTATTATACGCGTTTCAATAAACTTCAAGTTGTATTGAAATTTTAAGAGCTTGGCTGCAAACCAAAAACGCTCATCAAACATTCAGGGTTTACTTGCTTTTTTGGCGTTTGGAACTCTGCGGGCAATAAAAAAAGACATAACAGTATTTTTTTATATATTGGTGAGCAGATTTGTCTAGAATGCGGGCTCAGCAGTCTTGTCTCCAGAGTCCCTGTCAGAAATGTTATTGGAAACAGCCAGGATAACAGAGCACAGAAAGTTGTACTGGGGGACAGACAGGTGTCAGAGCAGAGAGACATCATGGAACAGGGGAAAAGGTGCAGGGGCTCAGGTGCCGTAGGTGGGAACTCTGGCAGACACTATAGCTGTTTTCCCATAGATCCTCATTGTGTTCAGCTATTGGCAGAGAGCCTTGGATATCAAGAAACATAGTTCTGGTCTCTGGTCTGGAGAGAGATGAACAGGAGATCTCTTTCTTTCCAATGATATATACCCTGAGTGGCCAGATTATTATGCATTTGGAGATCATAATAATCTGGCCACTCAGTGTATATGTAAGGGGAAGTTTGCTGGGGATTCTCCTCCAGGTAAAAGGCTAAAGGTGTATGAGTAGAAGGTAGCTTTCTGCCTGGCTGTGCCTAGGCTAATTCCCCACCCATCCTCCACCATTTCTGGCCTTTGAATGTTTTGAAGCTTCTGACTATTGCGTAAAGTCTTCGGGTGAAAAGCCAAGATGTTGGAAGGATAAAAAGCTCCTGTATTTCTCACCTCAATGAGTTGATGAGCCACTGCCAGCAACTGCCTATCTCTAGATTTCTTGAAATGAGAACAATAAATCTATTTGCTTTAGCCATTGTTCATCAGGTTTCCTATTATTTGTAGTTGAAAGCATTCCTAATTACTAAAGGAGTTAAAACCAAGCCACCACATGACCTTGAGCAAAAACAAACGAACTTTAAAAAATAAAAATAAAACGAATATGCTCACAAGTCCTTGGTGTTCTTATTTATAAAATAAGGAATAAGAAACCAAAATATCACTATGCTTTTCAAGATAAACAGACTATATTTTTGAAATAATTTAAAACACTTATGTTGAGCTCCTACCTAACAGATCATGAAATCTTTCCTGGCTCTATGGTAAGGGTTTAGTCTACATTACCTCACTTAGTTTTCCCAATAACTCTTGAAAGTGAGTGCTCTTAACCCCATTTTATAAATGAGAAAGTGCACTGAGAGAGGCTGAGTAACATTCCCAAGTTCACACAGCGATTGAGGTGTGCGGCCAGGACTTCATTTTTTGCCTTGGAAGCCATTTACTACCCAGAGAAAACACGGCGTAAATCCATCCCACTTTGAGTGAAGACTTTAGTGAGGTGCCTTGTTTTACATTTCAAGAAATAGGACTTGACCTCTGATATACACAAAACCATATAACAGTGATCCATCTCACCACCATCTTCAGAGATGGGCTGAAATTGCCCCCGGGGAGGTCAAGATTATCTTAAGGAAATAATTTGGAGCTTCTTCTGAAACATACACCAACAGGTCGTTGAGGCACTGAAGTTCCGTGCCATCAAGTCTTATCTTGAACAATTTTGGTTTGGAAGAACTTTGAAAGCAGAAGTAATCAATGACTGCTTGTGTCTTATCCTAGTAAAGAACTCTCAGGAGATCCTCCCCACATAAAATGTCTGCCTTTGATGGTCTTTCTTGGTACACAGTTAAGATAAACTGCATAATCTGCATCGATAAATGAATGAATGGACCAGTGACAGGGGTTACTAACTACATCAGTAAGGAGGCAGGAGAACCTGACCAAAATAGATGACTTAGAATTATGATCTATTATGACTAAGGTCACTTTTTTTTTTTCCTGGCAGAAATTAGACAACAGGTCCATTTGTCTATTAAGGCACTCACAATTCATGATGTTAAAACCCTGTCCTTTGCTCATTCTCTGAAATTATTTTTTTAAATGACTAAAGCAGTATACATTTTTGTAGCAAATCTATAAAATATAGATAAGAAAAAAAATACCAAAAAAAAAAAAAAAAAGATCACTCAGAGTCCCACCACAAGAAATACTGAATGGCAATATTTTGTATAGGTTTATTACCTCATTAATATATGGTACTGTTAGTAAAAATGGGATATTAGAAAAACAGCAACAGAATGCTGGTTCCATTACTTACCAGCTACACAAACTTGGGCAAGTTTCTTTAATCACTCTCAGCTTGGGTTTCCTTGCTTACAAAATGAAAAGAAGACTAATACCTATTTCATAGTTTTTTAATGAGGTGTAAATGAGTTAATTTATGTAAAGCACAAAGAATGGTGCTGGTACATGCTAAGCACTGAATAACGTAATCCATTATGATATATTTTGTAATACATACTGTTATCTCTTCATATTATTTCACAATCTTCAACAACATAATTTTTAGTAGCTACCAAGATGCTTAACAGCTGCAAATTGTAAAGATCTATTACAATTTAACTAATTTCTTATTGTTAAATATTTCCAATATTTCACAATTTTATATGCCTTACACTGTGACAAAAACATTGGTAGCCTAATTTTTGCACACTTTCCTGATGATTTCCTTTCAATATCTTGTTAGGAATGAAATTGCTGAGTCAAAATGGTTAATGCAAAGCTAAGTTTCCAGACATCTTATATGAATTTACAACCCCTTTAGTAGTGTGTGGAAGAATACATTGTTTCCTCATCACCACTAAACTTAGAAAATAACTAGTATTTTACCAATTGGGTAGTTTTAAAAAGATTTGCCTTTTTTTCAATTGTTGTTTAAATTTCTTTTCATGGGTTGCTATTGAGTGGAAATACTTTTCAATTGGTTTGTGGACCTTTGTGTTTTGTCCTTGAGAGTTTGCCAATTCTAGTGCTTCTGCAGGGCCACATTTCTTCGACATTGGGTCTCTACCTTGCTGTTAACTCACCTCTCAGCCCACTTCCCAGCCATCACCAATAACCTGCACTTCACCAAATGCTGAGACCATTGTCCTGATCTTATTTCTCTAAATCGTTTAGTGATATTTGGCACCACTTACCACTTCCTCCTCAAAACCCTCTGCTGTTTTTGCCTTCTGAGATAGCACGTCTTCCTGTTTCTCTACCTTTTCCTTCTCAGTCTCTTCTTCTCCTCTATATGTTCTCTTGTGGCCTCGTCCCCAGACTCTTCTCAAAGTGATCTCATTCACCCCCCCCCCATATAATTACTACATATACTTATTACCTCATTTATACTGGCAACCCAAATTCCCAACTCCCTACCCCTGTGCCTAGCTCCAGAATCAGATGTTCATTCAACTAATGATAGATAACATTACTACTTGGATCTCAAATTTCAATATTCTTAAATAAACAGTCCTCCCTGTAGTAGAAAATGTCACCTTCAATTTCAAAGCTATTTAGGTCAGAAACCTGACGGTCATTTATTATGTTCTTTTCTTTCCTTTCCTTTCCCATTCATAAGCAAGTCTTATTATTTCTCCTTCCAAAATACATCTTAGTTACTCTCTAAGTAAGTTATAATCTTCAATCTATGTCAACATCATCTAGCTTAATCTACATAAACATAATAACTTCCCAGCTTGTCATCCTGTTTATTCTCTTACATTCTTCTAGTCTGTTGTTCATAGAGTAGTCACAGGACATGTTTCATAAGTGGAAAATCTGATCATGTTATTTTTCTGCTTAAAGCCCTTCATTGGAGTCCTGTAATTTTTTTTTCTAGTAAAGTCCAAACTAATTATCATGATGTAGAAGGCTCTGCATGACTTTATCCTTGTTTACTTCTTCCACTTCATTCCTTACCACTTTCTCTGCCCTCTCCCTTACCACACTGGCCTCCTTTCCATTCATTGAAATCACTAAATGTTTTTTCATTCTAAGGCCTTTGCACATTTAACTTGTCCCAATACTATTTATAATTATTGCTTTCATTTATGGCTGATTTGCAATGCCATATGCAGCATATATTAAATGCTTATAAATGTTTGGGTGTGTTCTTGCAATCTTTAGAATTTTCCCTTTGTTTCTCTGTCTGTTCTTGTACCAGTACTGCTCTATTTTATATCAGATAAGGACAGTAACCTTTTGTTACTTAAAGGATTTTTAAAAATATTTTTTATTGATTTCAGTTGCCTCCTGCACACCCCTTAATGGAAATGAGCCCATAACTGGAGCATGTGTCCTGAATGGGAATCAAACTGTGTTCTCCTGGTTCATGGGTCAATGCTCAACCATTGAGCCACACCAGCTAGGCTAATGGATTTTTAAGGATAGTATTGACTTCATGAAAATTTTTAAATTTTTAAAACTATTCTCATTCATTATTTCTTTCCAGATAAACTTAAAGGGGAAAAAAAGCTCCAGTAGAATTTTAATTGGAATTATATTCATTTTACAGTTTAATTTTGGGGAAATTGAATCTTAGCATTATTAAGTCTTTCCTCTCAGGAATATAGTCCATCCTTCCATTTGAATTTTTATTCATGATTCTCAGTAGAAATGTGCAGTTTTAATATATATAGGTCTCACTCATTCTCTTACTAACATGTGGTATACACTACCAGTTTCTGCCCACCAAATACCTTCGATATTCCCATCTACTTGCCAAGGGATACTTACTGGACATCCCTTTGCTTCAGTGAGTCCAAGAAGGAATAGACTAAACCAAGTTAGAAGAAGGTAAGAAACCAACATGCTGAAAGAGGCTCAGCAGCAGGGCTTCATGGATAGTCTTCCCAGAGCACAGTTTTACCATTTACCAATTTAGTGTGCTCACCGCAAGACTACATTTCCCAGCTCCTTTGCATATACTAGTAGGTGTGGCCAATAGAATGTGAGTAGAAATTATATATTTCAGTTTTAGGTCTAGCTTCACAATTCTCTCTCTCTCTCTCTCTCTCATTTCCCAATGGTATGAAAACAATCCAGCAAAATCCTGGTTGAAGGGAGCCTGTGGCCTATGTCCCTCAATCATTTTGTCAAAAAGTTCCCCAACAAAAACCCAATTGGACTACTACTTGAGAGAAAAGTAAATCTCTGTTGTGTAAAGCTACAAAGATTTGGGGGTTCTTTGTTTATAGCAGTTGATTGTTCCTATATCTCTGATCAAATTTTCAAATTCTTAGTAAATAATACTTGGCTCATTCTGGAATAATTGTCTACCCTTGATCATATGACTCTGGCTAGCTTGGGGTGTTAGAGTGTCACTCCATGTAGACATGGCCTCCAGACACTCACTCCTTGGCATTGGGAGCTATTCCAAAACAAGGAATCACTATGAGCTGGGAAACCACTATTAGAGTTCCTGTGCCTGAAGGATGATAACACACAGGAAGAGGCCAAGACTAGCAGAGCCTTTTATGCTGGCTCTCAAGGTAGGAAGGAACAAGGGTAAAAAATTCCTCTATCTTCCTATTCCTCAGGAGCTTCAGATCTCTATAAAACCATCACAAATCCTTCTCTGTCAAAGAGAATCAGCTCTCCCATGGGAAATGCTGAATAAATGAAAGTTAAAAGATACTCATGTGAGACACGTTCAAGCAGATATTGTGTACCTTGCTGTGGGACCTAGCATGTCATACTCTGTGGGGAAGAGTCATTTTTGGAAAGGAAGAAAGTCCTGTTAAATAAGTGGTGACAATCATGGAACATTGGCATTTGCAGAGGTATGGGTGAACAATTGCAGGGGGGCAATAGTCATTTTTAAAATTCTTCTCCCTCCTCTCCTCTGCTGACTGCTACAGCAAAGAAGAGGAGGATGAAGGGATAGCTTAGAATTCACCTCCAGTAGTGGCAGAAGCCCCTGGCAGTGAGGTCTTCACAGAGTGTCCTAATCACTCCTCAGATATGTCTCTGGCTATATCTGAGCCTGGGCCTTAAGTTTTCCTATTGATTCTATAAGCCACTAATATACTGATTTAAAAAAATCCCTTTCCTGCTTAAATTAGACATAGTTAGTTTTAATGCTTGTAACCAATACTTTTCTCTTCCTTTTGTATATTTTTCTCCCTTGACAACCTGACAGATAGGATATTTGAATTCTTAAAAGTGGTAAAATGCCCTAGCCTCGATCTCCTCTTGCCCCTCCCCAGCAGGGGACATGCAGGAAACAGCCAATCAATGATTATCTCTCATCATCAATGTTTCTATCTATTTCACTTAAAAAAAAATATATATATATATTTAAAAATAAAAAAAGTAGTAAGATAATTTATAAAATCCACATCTTATACAGATGTAGATCCCTAAAATAATTAGGAAGCTGAAACATTATCTTTTTTTTTACTTTTTATTAGAACTACAATAGACTTTGACATCTGGTCACACACACACACACACACACACACACACACACACACCACCCATTGGCCTCACTGCCTCACTATGTGGCTCTTGAGTATCTCCCCAGAGGTGGCAAATCAGTCTCACCTCACTCAAATAAGATCAGGCTTTGCCAACCTAGGCCTCCAAACAGGGGACTCTGAAGACCTCTGGTCAAATTATCTGCACAAAGGTGGGGCTTTCTTATGTCTCAGCCACACAAGGATGAGTCTCAAGCACTATCGCTGCATAGAGCAGAGCCAGGAAGTGGCTAAGAGTGGCCAATCAAGAAAGGGTCAGAGTGGGAGGTACAACTAGTTAGAGTAAAAGAAAGGAACAGGCCATCTCATGACAAGAAAGCCTCCTTTGTTAGAATCCCACAAAGATTCCTGTAAGAGATCTGTTGGAAGATAACTACTTCATGAAATTAAGTAGTATTTCTATGTATACTCTCAAAGTTGACTAAGTCTCATTTCCTGACATTTAAACATATCAGGTAATAAACCAGGCCTTCCCTGGGGAGTCAGGCAAATAATCTAAGATGCCCATCTTCAATCACCACCCCCCTTTCCTACTTTTCCTGTGGTCTGGTTGGAATACAGGCCTCCTGATCTGTAGGTCAAATCCTTTCTGACAGGCCCAGCTTGCCTAGTATGGATACTAGCATGTTGAGAGCACACACCAGCAGAGGTCCAGTTCTCTAAAACCACGTTCAGAATAACACTATTAACTCTATTCATCTCAGTGTCACCTTTTTTAAAAGGAAAGAAAGCTAGAGAGCCACACAAGTGGTCTCTGCTGTGGCCCAAGGGAGGCAACTACCTAGTTTGGACAAAATTTAATAAGAAAGAGCAGGTATGAAAGCAGCACCAGAATTCCAGCTTCAGACACTTTGCTGGGCCTCTCCCAAAGGCAGTTTTAACGCCTCTTACCCCTACCTCCTCCCAAGCTTAGACTAGGGTGGGGAATATAAAGGGTCCTTCCCTTTCCACACGAGATTTCCCAGGATCAACTCCTCCTGGCCCAAGGCAAGAATTCCAAGGAGGTGTATATCTTAAGGGTGGTTTTCTGAGAATACCTGACAGTTTATCTTTAAAAAGGAGGAGGTATGCACAAAAAGCTTTCATGTCCATTTCGTCTTTACAAAAGTAGGGTGAGCTCCGTTTTACTATTTCCCCATGTTATGTATGTGAACTTGTGATTTGCCTGAGTAAGTGCTCTCAACAGTTGCACTGTGGAGTGGGAATCAAAAACTATTCTAGTTGCATTTGATTAGGTACTGATTCTATATTTATTGAAAAAAAAATCAGGGGAAAAAAAAACAATCAAAGAAAACTTGTCTTCCAAAAATGTAAAATCTCAGTACCTAATCAAATGACAATGGAGGTAATTGAGATCCAGTGTGATTCAGATTTGAAGGCAAAATCCAGTGAGGTTGGGGTGCCTGAATTTTACAAATATTTACCTGCCAGGTTTGAAAATACTCGAAAATTTGCATGTGAAATTATTTTCATCTTTGGAAGTATTACTCTGTGTGAGCAGTTATTTTAAGTATGAAAGGAAATAAGTCTCCTATCAAATCCAGAATTAGTGACATTCACTTTGAGTCAGTTTTGAAAGTAATCACTGTGATCGAGATTTCTCCTGAAGTAGGAAAGATAGTAGCAGAGAAGATATGCCAAGTATCATGAAGAAAACATTAATTTTGTCATAGCTCTTGTTCTTTTCGAAATACACCTATGTTTCTATGGAAAAAAGAAAACTACTCTAGACCAGTGCTACCCATAGAAACATAATGTGAGCCACATATGCTAATTTAAATTCTCTAGTAGCTTCGTTAAAATTTAAAAGAAATAGGTGAATTAACTTTCAGAATGTATTTTATCTAGCACATTATAGTCCAATTATTATCTTCTTAGCATCTAATCAATATAAAATGTAGATGTTTCCTTTTCATGCTACTAGTAAATCTCTGAAACCCATGTATCTATTATGTTTACAGCACATCTCAATATAAGCCATACAAATACTCAGGCACATGTCAAATGCTTAATAACCACGTGTGGCCACTGGCTACCACATTGGACAGCCTGGTCCTAGAGCAATGGTTCTCAAGGTGTGGTACCTAGACCAGCAGCATCACCATCACCAGGGAACTGTTAGAAGTGTAAATTCTTTTTTTAAAAAAATATATACTTTATTGATTTTTTTACAGAGAGGAAGGGAGAGGGATAGAAAGTCAGAAACATCGATGAGAGAGAGACATCGATCAGCCACCTGCCGCACGCCCCCCACTGGAGATGTGCCCGCAAGCCAGGTACATGCCCCCGACCCGAATCAAACCCGGGACCTTTCAGTCCTCAGGCTGATGCTCTATCCACTGAGCCAAAACCGGTCTTGGCAGAAGTGTAAATTCTTGAGCCCCTTTCTAAACCTACAGAATCAGCCCCTCTGGAGGTGTGACCCCACCAATCTGTGTTTTAACAAATCCCATGTGGTAATTCTGATACACACTAAGGTTGAGAACCACTGCTCTAGACAATTGCATTAACCCCCCCCCCCAAAAAAAAAAACAAAAACCTAGGCTAGCCATGGCAGCCTAGTACTGAAGAAGAGGAGTCTCTTCTTTTTAGTTAAACAATTCTCTTCTGTGGAAATCTGCTAGTCCTGGTTGTGGTTCCATTTCTTGGGACTATGGAATGAATTACCAGACACATAATTTCATTTATCATTTTATTTAAGGAGAAAACAAAACACAGTAACTACCCTATGATATCACCTTGAGTTTAGTTACTAACTTCTCTTGTCCTCTGTTTCCTCATCCATAAAATGGGAATCCTTTGATATGTTAGTGCCTTTTTAAAAAAGCACTCTGTACAAAAAAACAGCTCAGCAAAAGTGACTGATACTTTTAAACTACAGTTAAAAACTAGTGGGCAGGAAAGGCAATGTTACAGATTTTGAGCACAGACAGAAGCCAATTCACTTATATTTCTCAGGACATTAGATTTTATGGGGGGCGGAGGGAGAGATGGGTTCTTGCCAAACTCATTAAGGAGAATGAATCTGAGCATGCCTTAAAGCAGAACTTTCAGTAAACAGGAATTACCTATGAAGAAAATCAGGAAGCCAAAGTGTTTCTTTGTATGAAGTTACATCCTGCCATAGAAAAGCTGGATAGGAAATAAAGCCTGATGCACTCCCAAATGTATGCAAAACTAGCTATTATTCCATCAAAGAAAATCTGAGCCAAAGCTCAAATTCAGTGAAGGGGAAAAAAACATAAGAAGATATGAGAAACCAAAGACAACCAATGCCTGCAATTAAAGATGATTTGGGGGAAAAAAAAAACACACTATACAAACAAATCTCCACTCAATGTTGCAGATTCCTTACTCAATGCCTGTCTTCTTCGCCTTCTCCCCCCATTCCAGTAATAATTCCTCCAGACTTTTTGCTTGAAAATATGTGTGTGTGTCCACGAAAATAGAAGACTAATAAATGAACCCTAATTTCCCCCTCCTCGTTCTTGTTATTAATAATATTAATTGTGCGTTTCCAAGGTTCTCTTCGCTCTTTCAGGGGTCTGTGATGAGATTCCACCTTGTTCTGTATGCTTCAGTTTGATCAGAGAAAACACTTGCACCACCCTAAATACTCCCCCAATTTATCCTTCCACCTTGCAATAAAAAGACACCAGAAAGGCCAGATATAGCCCTTCCTCCCAGTCCCGTGCATGGTTTGAGAGAGAATGGCAGATGCCTTTCTGCAGTGACAACTGCAACCTTCCACAAAGCAAGAAGCTGCAGTTCACTCTCGCCCCTCCTTCTCCCTCCCTAACTCAGTACCTCGCAAGTCCACACAACCCTTAAGAACACACACACACACACACACACACACATACATACACACACACCCAACTCCAACCTCGCTTCTCTCTCCCAACACTCAGTAAAGCCAGGATGCCGGCTGCCACAGAAACGCTCAACCCACTCGGTGGCCCCACCCACCTCAGTCCCGCCCCCGCCCCAACACCAATGGCCGCCTCGCGAAGCTCCCGAGGGGCCCGCGGATAGGGTAGCGCCGCCTGCCACTCTTACGGGGGTGTCCCGCCCCCTTCTCACAGGGCTGAGGCTGGAGGGGCCGG
>PVJN01063238.1:0-10814 GCA_004026805.1 Lasiurus borealis
CCCCCACCCCCACCCCCTTGGTGACTGCCCCAGACTCGGCTCTGTTCCCTTCCCACCGGCCTCACTCCCTGCTCCCTGCCCCTCCTCCTTCTCCATCCAGAATCCGGAAAACTGAGGCTGGACTTCCGTCTCTCTCAGCGGTCGGGGGTCTTCTGCCGAACGACGAAGAAAAACACTTTCTTCAAGAAGTGAAAACGCATCTCAAACCGCGTCCCAACTTGACCCACCGAAACCAGCGGAATGGGATCCCAAGGAATTTTTTTTAAAAAATCTGATCCATCTGCTTTTCCCTTAACATCAGGGGTGTGTTCCAAACACACACCGGTAACATTCTCTTCGTTCCTGTCGGAATCAATTTTTCCTTTTAGGGAAATAATGGTGTGTGTGTGTGTTTTATTGATTTTAAATCCAAAACAATAAAATAAGAGATTAAGCATCTTCCGCAAAATGTCTTTTCCTCTGTCAGTGCATCGTGAAGTCCGAACGGGTCACTGAGCACCGGCAACGTGCACGGGGCTTTCTCCTTCGAGGGTTCCTTCCTGGGAGGGCGGTGGTCTCAGGGGTTCCTCCTGCTTCACAGACTCAGCCAGGCTGGCCGATGTGAGGAGCCAGCGGGAGAGGGAGCGGCCTGCTCCTCAGTGCGGGCAGCCGGGGTCCCCCTGGGGGGTGTGAGGCCGAGACCTGGTGTCACAGGGCAGTTGACAAAGATGGGCATCTCCCCGAGACCGGGTTGGCTCAGAGGATAGAGCGTCGGCCTGCGGACTGAAAGGTCCCGGGTTCGATTCCAGTCGGGGGCAAGTACCTTGCTTGCGGGCACATTTCCAGTGCAGGGTGTGCAGGAGGCGGCTGATCCATGTCTCTCTCTCATTGATGTTTCTGACTTTCTATCCCTCTCCCTTCCTCTCTGTGAAAAATCAATAAAATATACTTTAAAAAAAAAAAAAGATGGGCATCCAGAATTTACTCCTGTCCGATGTAGCTAATAAGACTGATTTGATTTTATTTTTTAATATATTTTATTGATTTTTTTACAGAGAGGAAGGAAGAGGAAGGAAGATAGAGAGTTAGAAACATCGATGAGAGAGAGACATCGATCAGCCGCCTGCTGCACACCCCCTACTGTGGATGTGCCAGCCACCAACGTACATGCCCTTGACCGGAATCGAACCTGTGACCTTTCCGTCCGCAGGTCCATGCTGTATCCACTGAGCCACACCGGTTTCGACTAATAAGACTGATTTTAAACACGCCCCCTCCTCCCTGCAGAAAATGTGCAAAATCCGGTGTGAAAAACCGTAGCCTAACCAGCATGCGGAGAGGCGTGTCCGTGACCCTCCACGTAAACCTGGAGCAAGGGTTCGAAGAGGGCACCCCAGCCACGTGCAGGTCGTGGGTGGGCGGCTGGCTGAGGCCGGACAGGTTGTTGGGGACGCTTTGCATGTGTGTTTTTTTCTCCTTCTCACAGCACCGTGGGGTTCCGGGGAGCGTCAGCGGCACCCACAAAGTCAGTGCGGAATGGGAAGTCGCATCTCCAAGGAGGAGTCATGTTGTCTGACCCCCCCCCCCCGTGGGTGAAGTTCAAAGTCAGGCAAAAACCAACCTGTGGTCAGAGAAGTTGCTAACCCGGGTTCCCCGGGGAAGGGGGTGCGGGGGGAAGGGACAGCTGGGAGGGGACAGGAGGGACTCCCCACCTGGGATACGGGACAGAGCCTCACCTCCGTCTGGGTGACGGGTTATGCTACCTGGAGACCTAGGACCTTGCACTTTGCTGGAAGCTCTACCCCGAGGAGACACTGAAGGAACAAAGGAGGGCGACCCAGCTCACGTCTTCAAGAAGGAAAGCCTTTTCCTGAAGGCAAATCCCATCCAAGCGATTGCCCAGGATGCACGGGGCTTGGCTGTTGTTTTTCGTGAGCGAAGAGATGTAACATTTCAGGCCTTTTAAGTCCGAATGACCAAGGACCGGTCAGAGGTGGTGGAAAGTGAAACCTGCGAAGAAGGAACAAGGAACGAGGAAGCGCTCTTGCCACATAACAACGAGAAGAGCTGTGACAGCGGCTGTCTGTCTGTCTGTCTGAGTCAGGGACCACGCCGTAGCTGATGGTGTGTTTGGGAGCCTCGCTGATGACCAAGGTGGACTGGCCATTGGGGGTGAGGGGGGCCCCTAAGGTAGCATCCATTCTGTTGTAAAGATCTTGGTTCTGCTCAGCGGCTCCCTGTTTCCTCTGGATCCTCCCCGAGCCGCACAGCACAGCTGCTGTTCCGGCCGCCACCTGACGGGGGCGGTGGCGAGTCGGGGGCGCGAGTGACGCGCAGAGAGCGGCCCCGCGCGGGTCCCGGCGCGGGCGTTCGCTCTCTCCAGCGAGCCGGGGTCCCCGCTCCGTCCCCGCCCCGCAGCTCCCCTCCCCTGCAGGCTCCCCCTTTTCGCTCCCCCTCCACCGCCCGCCCGCCCGCCCGCCCGCAGAGAGAGAGCGAGGCTCGCACCCGCGCGCACGGCGAGCCGGAGCCTCGGCGGCGGCGCACGGACGGCACAGCAGCGCCGCGCCCCGGAGGACCCGGGTATTGCAGCGACCCCGGTGCTTGCCTCGCCGCGGCGGCAGCGGCCCCACGCGCGCTTCGGGGCGTTTGGTGTGTGTGCTCCATGCCCTGCAATCGGATTCTCTTGGCTGAAAACCCGCAGCCCTAGAGGGCTCGCCGCGACTCTGCCCGGCATTTGGTGCGTGGCGGGAGGGACTGGGAAAGGCGCGGGCGCTGCGGTGGGAGCGGGGCCGTGCGGAGGGGGACCGGCAGGCCTGTTACGCGTGCTGCTGGCTGCTGCTCCCCATCGTCCAGGCTTCGGGGGGCCTCCCTGTCCTGGCCAGACCCACAGCCGTGACTGAAGTCAAAGGCACGGCTTTTAAAGTTCTGCCCGCCGGAGCCGGTGTGGCTCAGCGGATAGAGCGTCGATCTGCAGACTGGAAGGTCCCAGGTTCGATTCCGGTCAAGGGCATGTACCTTGGTTGCAGGCACATCCCCAGTAGGGGGCGTGCAAGAGGCGGCTGATGGATGTCTCTCTCTCATCGATAGTTCTAGCTCTCTGTCTCTTTCCTTTCGTCTCTGCAAGAAATCAATAAAATATATTTTTTAAAAAAAATTAAAGTTCTGCCGAGACCGGTGTGGCTCAGTGGATAGAGCGTCGGCTTGGGGACTGAAAGGTCCCGGGTTCGATTCCGGTCAAAGGCATGTACCTTGGTTGAGGGCACCTCCCCAGTAGAGGGTGTGCAGGAGGCGGCTGATCGATGTTTCTAGCTCTCTATCCTTCTCCTTTCCTCTCTGTAAAAAACTCAATAAAGAATATTTAAATAAATAAAAAAGACTTAGACGAGATATATTGCCTAGAAAGGAACAAGAACCACACGGACAGAGCTTACAAGTCGTTTTTGTTGGCCGTCTTTAAAGTTCTGTGATTCCGATGATGTTGCATTGTATCTCGAGTTCACAAAGATGGATCGATAGTGGCAACTCCATCACCACAGGATGCAGTGATGGAAATAGCAGCGCCGCTCCTCAGAAGAGCACCCGAAGCAAAATGAATAAGCAGTCCTCCAGTGTAACGATGAAATATGAAACCGCGCCTTCTAGGACAAAGGGGTTCTTGGGTAATGATTTTATGCAGGCCGCCATCAATGAACATTGTGAGTATAAGTTCAGTGAGAGTCCGGCCCATGTGGCTCAGTGGTTGAGCATCGACCTAGGAACCAGGAGGTCACAGTTTGGTTCCTGGTCAGGGCACATGCCCGGGTGTGGGCTCAATCCCCAGTAGGGGGTATGCAGGAGGCAGCCAATCAATGATTCTCTCTCATGACGGATGTTCCTCTCTCTCATCTCCCTTCCTCTATGAAATCAAGTAAAAAAAAATTTAAGCCGAAACCGGTTTGGCTCAGTGGATAGAGCGTCGGCCTGCGGACTGAAAGGTCCCAGGTTCGATTCCAGTCGAGGACATGTACCTTGGTTGCGGGCACATCCCCAGTAGGGGGCGTGCAAGAGGCAACTGATGGATGTCTCTCTCTCTCATCGATGTTTCTAACTCTCCATTCCCCTCTCCCTTCCTCTCTATAAAAAAATCAATAAAAATATTTTTAAAAAATGTTTTAAGTTCAATGAGAAATATTTGAAGTTTTCATGGATCGCACTAGCAGTCCATTTGCCCCTAGTCCTCAATATGTTACCGTTAAAATTAAAGCTTTGATAAATAGTAGTCCGAAGCCATGAAAAAGGCCTTCCATGAATTTCCAAAAAAAAGCAATCACTCCGGTTTTTTTCAGAAGCACCAAAAAAAAAAAAAATGCTTCCTAATGTGAAATTAATTATTCTTGTTACTAAAGGTGCAGGGGAGACCAAAGCTACAGAAGCATCATTCTAAGTGGCTCCCTCTTTAATGCACATCAAAGTCAGTCATACAGTTACCGAGAAGACTGGAAAGCAGCTGCAAAAATCATGATAAAGGCTTTGCTAGGAGCCGAAACCGGTGTGGCTCAGTGGATAGAGCGTCGGCCTGAGGCCTGAAAGGTCCCAGATTCGATTCCGGTCAAGGGTATATATCTTGGTTGCGGGCTCATCCCCAGTAGGGCGTTGTGCAGGAGGCAGCTAATCTATGTCTCTCTCTCTCATCGATGTTTCTAACTCTCTATCCCTCTCCCTTCCTCTCTGTAAAAAAAAAAATCAATAAAATATGTTAAAAAAAAAAAAAGAATTTGCTAGGAGAGAAAGCCAAAAGGACTATTGAGCCCTAACCGGTCTGGCTCAGTGGATAGACTATCGGTCTTTGGACTGAAAGGTCCCAGGTTTGATTTCAGTCAAGAGCATGTACCTTGGTTGCAGGCGCATCCCCAGTAGGGAGTGTGCAGGAGGTGGCTGATCAATGCTTCTCTCCCGTCGATGTTTCTAACTCTCTATCCCTCTCCCTTCCTCTCTTTAAAAACTTAACTATATATATATATATATATATATAAAAGAAAAAGGACTATTGACAAAACACCTTTATCGATGACACTGTTGCACATTGCAAGCATCAAGACTACACGCAGGAGAGAAGCAGTTACGGCATACACATGCCAGGGGCTGCTGTGCTTTAAGCCAGCCAGCACCGCGCAGGGGTGGGGCACACAGCAAGCCCTGGGCCCGGCGGGGTTCTGACCCGAAGGAAAAACGCTGCCCGGCTTTACCGTTTAGCCTGTCATTCCCAGGCAGAGAAGAGCCTTTTGCTTATAGACCATGTTCCCTGTGAGTGCTGGGCCGGGAATGGGCCTTTGAATCGTGCCAGAGGTGGAGTGGCCGTGACTGCCAGCAGGAAGGGCTCTGTGAAGAGAAGGTAGCGGCTCCACACGCCGCTTCATCCGCAGAAAGGAGTTAACGACCAACAACGTGCATAGCTCGGTGGGTACAGCGTGGGCCTGTGGACGGAAAGGTCCCAGGTTTGATTCCGGTCAAGGGCATGTACCTTGGTTGCGGGCACATCCCCAGCAGGTGTTTCTCTCTCGTTGATGTTTCTAACTCTCTCTCTCTCTCTCCCTTCCTTTCTGTAAAAAATCAATAAAACATATAAAAAAAAATACAAAAACATGCATCTAGGCCGCGGCTGGGGGTTAAAGGCGGTCATAAAAAGGTACAAATCGCATCTCACCCTGACCGTTAGATGCACACCTTTCCCGCACGCTGTGAGGAGACACCAGATAGGACACAGCCCAGGATGGGTTCAGTGGGGACAGACACAGGATTCTGGGTGCATTAAACCAATGAGGTTATTTCTAGGGCAGGGCCCTGGCTCGTTCCGCTGCAGGTGCCCGGAATTGGCTTCTTTGCAGACCAGCTCCCTGAGGCAGGACAATGCCCTGGTTGAGTGGCTCATCGGCTTGGAGCGCCCTCCCCTACACCAAAAGGTTGTGGGTTCAACTCCCGGTCAGGGCACCTGCCTAGGTGGTGGGTGGCGTCCCTGGTTGGGGCACCAATGAGAGACAACCGACCCACATTTCTCTCTCTGAAATCATGTTTTATAAACCATTTTTTAAACAAATGCTTACAGGGGCACCCAGCCCCACCTGTTCACCCCATACCATCCAAACCAATGGGTTGCCCCAGAATTCTCAGAAGAAAAAAGAAAAAAAATAGTCCTGAGGTTCACACTGATTGGGCAGATTTAGGTCACATGTGCACTTCCAAACCAATCATGGCGTGGCTGGGGAGGGAACCCACTGGCTGCCCCGCCCCTACCCTAATGGCAAAAAAACCTGCAAAACAGACAAGGAGGGCAGGTGGCAGGGACATCTCACTGATATGAAACTATTCTTAGCATTTAAACACCGAAAATACTCTCTTGCAATTTAAAATCACGGAGGAAACTCTGCCTTTCTCTTTTCTTTTTTCTTTTTTTTGCTGCAAATTGGTGACCTGTGATGTGAAAACGTTGAGGAACTGTGCCTTAAGAAGATGCTGCGAGGATCTAATACCCACAGCATATTCCTTGCAAATCCACGTTCTTCTGTAGCAAAAGCTTAAAACAGTTAGACATGCCTCCTCCTAAAACTCTTCTTCATCCTCTCCCTGCTTAGGGGGTGGGGTCGGTGAGTGGCAGGGAGGGAGCTGGAAGCATCCGGCCAGACTCTCTGCGGTGCCACTGACAGAGTGCTGACCAGGCACCAGCCCCCCAATGTCAGCGCTCCCTGCAGGCTGACCCCACCAAGGCAGCGCCTCTCTCTGCTCATCCTCTCTCTTTCCGCTGCTCCTTCTGCAGTCCCCTCGTTCCATCCCCTCCTCCGTCTGGCTCCTCTGTTTGCACAGGACTATGGTGCCTGTCTCAAAATAGGCCCCTCAGGCCGAGACCGGTTTGGCTCAGCGGATAGAGCGTCGGCCTGCTGACTGAAAGGTCCCAGGTTCGACTCCGGTTGGGGGCATGTGCCTTGCTTGCGGGCACATCTCCACAGTGGGGCGTGCAGGAGGCGGCTGATCAATGTTTCTGACTTTCTCTCTCTCTCCCTTCCTCTCTGTAAAAAATCAATTAAAAATATATATATATATATATTAAAAAAAAATAGGTCCCTCAGCCCCAGGTCTTCCTGACCTCCCGGGTCCGAAGCCAAAGCTAACCTAGAAGAACCACGGCCTCTCAGGTCAACAAATACTTCCTGACTTTGGTTTGGAGTTAAAGGATGTAATTTTAAAAATCTCCAGAAGAGACCATCTCATTGGTGCATCTTGCATCAGGTGTCCACAGCTGGTCCAATTAGCCTGGGGGGGGGGGCCACCAGTGTCGGGGAGAAGGAAAGAGAATATGGCGGCCAAAGGGACGCATGTATTTCAAGGTGTGTCTACACATCCTTTGGATGAGTCCTCGCGTGCTCCTCTCAGTGTACCTTTCAAGGACGGTTCATAAGAGCAAAACAGACTGTGCTGCCGGACCCCGTGAAGAGCATCACTCGAGCAGACCACGTGGAGTCAGGATAAGCACCCAGCGGACTAGGAAAATCCCATTCCCCGGTGACACCGGGAGAGAGCTGGCTTGACGTGGATCCAGAGCCGGCTACTCCTCTGTATCTGATTCAAGTCTGGGTGGCGGCCAGGCTGATTCACCCAGGAGCTGGAGGGAAAGACCTGGCTGTGGCCCAGACCAAACCTCATACCTCGTCACCTGAGCTGTGTCTCGTTCCCCTGCCAGACCCGCTGTCTTTATTGGCCGTCCTACCAGCCTCCTTCCGTCGTTGGAAGTTACTCATGGCTTTTGCTGTCCGAGGCTGGAACCTCTACCAGTGTGAGGTGTTGGGATGGCGGGAAACCCTGGCCTTGCTGGGGTTTCGGCCCCTTGCTCTTCCCCTCTTCAACCAGAGACCTAAGCTTCTGGCTCCAGGCCCTGATCAGCAAGAGTTGCCATCACAAAATTAGCTTCTCCTTCTTGCTAACCTTTTTCTTTGCGTGATCTCCAGACACTAAACAAGATGCGTGTATAATACAAGACCACGTTCCCCTGATAGAATGTGTGTGTCTCTTTTCCTGAATAAGAAGGAATTCGCTGGTGGTAGTGAGGAAAAGATGGCCTTTGGGATCGTCAGAATCTGAGTTTGAGCCCTAGACTCAACAGAGAGAGCAATGCGGTATTACCCCGGAGGCTTGCCTCTATGAGCCTGCTTGTTGACTGGGGAATTTTGATAAATATCCCCTAAGGATGAAATTTAAAAATCTAAAGTTAAATAGCCCTCACCGTTGAATCTCAAATGTCAGTCAGTCCCTTGGTCCTCCATCAGGGCAGGGATGAGAACAAAATTTATTCCAAGTACCTCATTCACATTCTTTCTCTCAAAATCTACAAATTTTTTTTTTATCAATTCAACCAACACTGATTGGCAAGAAATTTAGAGCCTTTTGCCTTCATGATCATCCATACACTTATCATCAGAGGGAAACGGTGGGATCAGGTGCTTCCCAGCTTCCCAGAGGTCTGGGTGACTGTAAAACTTTGTAAATAATGTTCACAAGAAAAGGTCCCGTTTTCTTCTCTCTGAAAATGTCTCAGCAGTAGGCTCTCCCAAGAACTCAGTGTGTTTTCCTTCTCTCTCTCTCTCTCTCTCTCTCTCTCTCTCTCTCTCGTATTCTGGTTCATCTAATTTCCAGCTCCTGGGAGGGGTTGAACAGGAGTCACCACTGCCGTACCTGCCCCCCACCCCCGCCCCGCCCCGCCCATGGAAAATGGAATAGCAGGGCAATAGAGACCAGCAAGTAGGGTTCAGGACCGTGGACAGCGCCAGATGGGCGTCTCCTGGCCCAAACAGGTGAGTCCTATTAGCCCTGGGCCTCACTGCCCTCTTCAAGAGTCAGTCTGACAGAAGAGCCTTCCTGCCTGCCTCTCGGAGGTTTGCTTCCTGGAGTAACTGGATGGACACCAGAGCTACAAACTATTACAACCCTCCTCCCCTCAGCGCTGGAAGAAGGGTCTGAAAACCAAGAAAGACCCAGAAACACTATCCATTTGGACGCACGCATGAAAAAATGGGAGGTTCGCCGAAACCGGTTTGGCTCAGTGGATGAAGCGTCGGCCTGTGGACTGAGGGGTTCCAGGTTCGATTCCGGTCAGGGGCATGTGTCCTGGTTGCAGGGCGCATCCCCAGAGGGGGGCGTGCAGGAGGCGGCTGATCGATGTCTCTCTCTCTCATCGATGTTTCTGGCTTTCTATCCCTCTCCCTTCCTCTCTGTGGAAAATCAATAAAATATATTTTTTTAAAAAGGGGGAGGTTCGGCTGTCAGTTTCTGGGGTAAGCAGATATAAAGGGACTGTGCATTTGTGGATTTTCTTAAGGGCAATTTCTAAGCCAAGTCACGATGCTTTTCTGCTTCAAGCTTCCTGTTCAAGCCAGTCAATGACTTTCAGGCACAAGAGTGCCCTAAAATGGGAAGACCGGAGCTGAGCTGAAAGTATGGCTGACCCTTCCCTGCTCGCCTGTCTGTGACATCTGGAAGGGCTGACCCTTCCCTCCTTAGTACTCCACTTAAAAAAATATATATATATATATATATAATTGATTTTTTTACAGAGAGGAAGGGAGAGAGATAGAGAATTAGAAACATCGATGAGAGAGACACATCCATCAGCCGCCTCCTGCACGCCCCACTGGGGATGCGCCCGCAACCAACATGCCCTTGACTGGAATCCAACCTGGGACCTTTCAGTCTGCAGGCCAACGATCTATCCACTGTTTCGGCAGTACTCCACTTTTAAAGTGATTCTTCTCACATCAAAACTCCTTGATTGACAGTCCTCCTTCCTCCCCCTCATTGAAGGCCTTGAACAACCAAGTCTGGACCACTCTGTTTTCCCTCTCCCTCTGTCCCCCTTTCCCTCTGTCTCAAGCCTCAGGTTTCACTTCCCTGTCTTCGCTTCACCATTCTGGATTCTTAAACTCCAGTTCCTTAAGCCAGCAAAGTGGAACCACCTTTGATTCTTCCTGACACTCCTCTCTGTTAAATTCTATACAATCAAAGTCTAATATGCAAATTGTCCCCTCCGGCAGTCCTTTTCTAAAAATACTTTTTATTTATTTTTTTTAAATATATTTTATTGATTTTTTACAGAGAGGAAGGGAGAGGGACAGAGAGTTAGAAACATCGATGAGAGAGAGACATCGATCAGCTGCCTCTTGCACACTCTCTACTGGGGATGTGCCCTCAACCAAGGTACATGCCCTTGACGGGAATCGAAGCTGGAACCTTTCAGTCCCCAAGCCGACGCTCTATCCACTGAGCCAAAGCATGCCTCCTGCATGCCCCCACTGGGGATGTGCCCGCAACCAAGATACATGCCCTTGACGGGAATCGAACCTGGGACCTTTCAGTCCACAGGCCAACGCTCTATGCACTGAGCCAAACCATGCCTCCTGCACGCCCCCACTGGGGATGTGCCCGCAACCAAGATACATGCCCTTGACGGGAATCGAACCTGGGGCCTTTCAGTCCACAGGCCAACGCTCTATCCACTGAGCCAAACCGGCTTCGGCTCGGCCAGTCCTTGAACTGGGAGTTCGACCACTTGCTCTGACATGCGCTGACCACCAGGGGGCAAGCCTCAGCAACACGGTGCTGGGACGGCCAGCAATAGAAGCACTGCCAGCCCCAGTGGTGAGATGGTGGAGCAGGTGAGCGGGCAGCACCAGGTCAAGGCGGGTGCAAGCGGGGATTTGATTGGCCTGCTGATCCCCCTGCAGAGAGTGACCAACAGCGGCGGCAGGGGGTTGGGAGAGGCCCTCTGGGTGACCTAATGGATCGCGCTGCAGGTAAGATGGTGGAGCAGGTGA
>PVJN01063239.1:0-10813 GCA_004026805.1 Lasiurus borealis
AAACCAATGAAAAGATATTAAATAAATCAACAAAAGGCTCAAGCTTCGGCCTGCAGAGGCCAGGGCGGGGGTGGTGGGCGGGTCTGAGCTGGGGGGACATTAGTGTGTGTGATCGGGGCAGCGGCTTCTCGGTGGGGAGGGTGCGGGGGAGGGTGCCGGCGTAGGAGGGAGGTCAGACAGACACGGACAGGGGCATGTTCCCAAGGTGGGTGTTTCGGGATGAGGTCTGGAGCCCCCCTGCCCCCCGGGGAGGGGCACCCCGGCCCCTGTGTGAGGCCCGTGGGGTGGCGTCTCCCTGGGCGTGGGTGCCGAGGAGCAGCGGGTGGGACCCTCCCGGGAGGGGTGGGCGTATGCATGAGGAGCCTAAATGCAGGCTTTATGGAAGGCGTGGGTGCGAGAGGACTGGGCTGGGGGGTGAATGGAGGAGGAGGGGGAGACTGGGAGGGAGGGGAGAGGGGAGGAAAAGGCCAGGGAAGAAAGCCATCCTTTGGACGCCGCCGGGGACTCTGGGCCCGGTCCAGGGCTGGAGTGAAGGGGGGATGGGCGGAGAGACGGGGCGACTCCGGGCGACGCCAGAGAACCTGCCATGCCGGGGAAGTGGGTGCGGGAACACTGGGACTGACTGCACAGAAGAAAAGGAGCCGAGGCCGGTTTGGCTCAGTGGATAGAGCGTCGGCCTGCGGACTGAGGGGTCCCAAGTTCGATTCTGGTCAAAGGCATGTGTCCTGGTGGCGGGCACATCCCCAGTGGGGGCCGTGCAGGAGGCGGCTGATCGATGTCTGTCTCTCGTCGATGTCTCTAGCTCTCTGTCCCTCTCCCTTCCTCTCTGTAAAAAAATCAATAAAATATATAATAGCCAAAACCGGTTTGGCTTAGTGGACAGAGCATCGGCCTGCAGACTGAGGGGGTCCCAGGTTCGATTCCGGTCAAGAGCATGGACCTGGGTGGTGGGCACATCCCCAGTGGGGGGCGTGCAGGAGGCAGCTGATCGATGTCTCTCTCTCATCGATGTTTCTCTCTATCCCTTTCCCTTCCTCTCTGTAAAATATCACTAAAATAGATAACAAAAAAATAATAAAAATAAACTGTTTACTTCAATATTTAAAAAAAAAAACAAAGAAAGAAAGAAAAGAAAAGAAAAGCAGTTTTCTCATCCACTCATCTTCGAAGCAGCACCTCGCACCGAAGCCACGAGGAGGGAGCAGCCCCCGTGCCCACCGTCGGGCGAGTGGCAGACACTTGCCCCGGGAGATGGTTGGCCTCGGGAAGGAAGGGCGGGGCCTGAGGGCTTGTGTGAGGACAGTGGCTGTCACCGAAGGACACACGCCGCGTGACCACACAGAGAGGGGGCGTTAACGTGGCCGGTCGCAGACACAGGACGCAGACAGCGGGTGCCAAGGCCGGGAGAGGGGGGTGGGGAGCTGGGTAACAGGGACAGAGTTTCCGTTTTGCAAGAGGAGGGCATTCTGGGAAATGATTGCACAACAGCGTGAGTGCTCTTACCAACACTGAGCCGTCCGCGTAAAAGGAGTTCAGATGGTAGATCCTGTGACACGTATTTACCCAACAAACAGATAACATCCTACATGATAAGAGGGTAACATGCAAATGGGCCGAACAGCAGAATAACCAAACAACCAATCAAAGCGCAATATGCTGATGATATGCGAAGGCTGCTCAACTGCTCGCTATGATGTGCACTGACCACCAGGGGGCAGATGCTCCGACCCGTAGATGCTGCTGGGTCTGGCCCAGTGGTTCTCAACCTCCCTAAGGCTGCGACCCTTGCATACAGCTCCTCATGGGGTGGTGACCCCTAACCATGAAATGTTGCTACTGTGATGCATCGTGATGTAAACATCTGCATTTTTGATGGTCTTAGGCGACCCCTGTGAAAGGGTCATTCAACCCCAAAGGGCTCTCGACCCACAGGTTGAGAACCACTGGTCTGGCCGATCAGAATTGAGCAAGCTGGGCCAGACATGCCCTGGAGCCCTCCCACGGTCCCTCCCTGGCCTGGTTGTGCACCAGTGGGGTTCCCCAGCCTGGCCTGTGTCCTCTCGCAATCTGGGACCCCTCGGGGGGGTGTCAGAGAGCCGGTTTCAGCCCAATTCCGCAGGCCACCCCCCTTGGGAGGGCGCCAGATGCAGGGCTCACGGCTGGTGAGTGTGGCTGCAGTGTCACCCTCTCCCAATCAGGACTGAGGGGGTGTGAGCCCGAGGGAGGCGGTGGGGCCGGGTGAGCGAGGGATGCAGCAGGTCGGAGCTGCAGCCAGCGTAGGACTGCGGGTTTCGGCCCCATTCCCATGAGCCACTGAGAAGGCCCCCAGCTGTGCATGAATTCGTGCACCGGGCCTCCAGTTCCCCAGCAACAACCAGAGCACCGAGCACAGCTCTTACCCCGAAATACCACGACCTTCTGCACCCAAAGAAACGCTAGCAACCTCTCTCCAGGCGGGAAACGTGGACGTGGGTTTTCTTGTTCTCGGCGCTAAGCTGTTCCTCCGAGGCCGTGTGTGCCTGTCGGCGTGAATGAGGATGGTGATTACACCTGAGATGCAGGGACGGTTAAGCAGTGAGGCATTCAGTTTCGTCAGCACAGACGTGAGTGCTCTGCTCTTGGAAAAAAGTTAACGTATGTACCTGGAGACGTGCACAGGAAAGAAGCAGTTTTCCAGTTCTTACACAGAGATACGTGAGTTCTCCGAAGTACAGTGGTACCTCGAGATACGAGTTTAATTCGTTCCATAACCTCGAGGTGTGGGAAACTATGAGATGCTCGAGTCGCGGTAAACGGGTGGGTCGTGTGCAGCCGGCCGATCCGCGCGATGACTCCTATCTCAACTGTTGCTCGTATTTCAAAGCAAACATCGCTCGCTCCATGGCTCGTATCTCAAAAATCTCGTATGTTAGGGCGCTTGTATCTCGAGGTGCCACTGTAATGACACCCACAGTGACAGCAGCAGCCGGAACCTCTTTCATGTTTTAGTTTTACGTGATTTTTTTTTATTGATGGCAGAGAGGAAAGGAGAGGGAGAGAGAGAAACATCAAGGATGGGAGAGAGCCTCCTGCACGCCCGCTACTGGGGATTGAGCCCGCCACCTGGGCCTGGGCCCTGACCGGGAATCGCATCATGACCTCCTGGGTCGCAGGTCGAGACTCAGCCCCTGAGCCAGGCCGGCCGGCCGGAACCTCTCTTGGGGGCCCTCTGCACCGGGGTTTGCTGTGCAGCCCCGATGCCCACGGGCCGCCTGGGGGGGGCCGCCTTCGGTGCCCGGCACCCGGGCAGTGGGCGTCCGCTGGGTGTGTCTGGAGTTTGCTGGCTGGTTCTGGAGCCAGGGAGACGGGGTGAGAGCCACTCTGGACAGATGTCCACTGTGGGCCAGCGGGACTGGGAACGGGAGCCCAGGAGCGGGGTGGCAGGTGGGGCAGGAGGTGCTGGGACAGGGTCGTGACCTCGGCCCCCCGGTCCGGTCCTGAGGCCTCGGTGTGTGTCTGGTCAGGAGGGCTTCGTGTTCTGCGGGCTCCTGTCCCTACGACGACGCAAAACCTGGAAACAGCCGAGACCGGTGTGGCTCAGTGGATAGAACGTCGGCCTACGGACTGAAGTGTCCCGGGTTCGATTCCGGTCAAGGGCATGCACCTTGCTTGCGGGCACATCTCCACTGTGGGGCGTGCAGGAGGCGGCTAATCGATGTCTCTCTCTCTCTCATCGATGTTTCTAACTCTCTATCCCTCTCTCTTTATCTCTGTAAAAAAATCAATAAAATAGCTGAGACCGGTTTGGCTCAGTGGATAGAGTGTTGGCCTGCAGACTGAAGGGTCTCGAGTTCGGTCCCGGGTTCGGCTCCGGTTGGGGGAACGGACCTTGCTTGCAGGCACATCTCCAGTGGGGGGTGTGCAGGAGGTGGCTGATCCATGTCTCTCTCTCATCGATGTTTCTCTGACTTTCTGTCCCTCTCCCTTCCTCTCTGTGAAAAATCAATAAAATATATTTTTAAAAAAACACACAAAAAAACAACAACAAAAAAACAAAAACAAAAACAAAACTCTGGAAACAGACTTTTCCCAGCGCTGCCTGCTGCCCGCCCCCCAAGTGCCCGACGCGGGCAGGCAGGCTGGCACTGCCCCTCCCCTGAGTTACAAACCGTGGGACACAGAGGCTGTTGCCGAGCCTCGTCTGTCGTGGGACGGGAGTCAGTGAACTCTGAGCCGCACTCCCACTTGCCCGGGGCGGCCGGCCGTGCTCGGGGCTGGAATTCCTGCAGCACACACAGCCGCTGGCAGGAAGCGAGCCAGCGCGGAGCGGGGGAGGGAAAGGTCTGCGCTTTCCCAGCGCAGCTATGCGGCGTGCTGGCGGCGTGGGCGTGTGGAGGGCTGTGACCTCTGTGTGCACAGCCGTGCCAGAGGGTGTGACGCCGCCCCGCGGGAGGGGGAGGGGGGGAGGGGGGGAGGCCCACAGTCACGAGGTGCCGGGTGTGGGTGCTCGCAGACCCGCTCCGGGAGGGGAAAGGTCAGGGAGCGTGACCACCGACAGCAGCCCTCACCGGTGGGTGGGTCAGGCACTGACGGCCGAGAGGCACAGTCCAGGGTGGCCATCTACCCGGCCTTTTACCTTTCCTCGTGGGGTGTGAGCGGGCAGGGGGGAAGACAGAGGCAGGGGTGGGCAGAGGGGGGCACAGGTGGACAGAGGGGAGGGGCGTGTCTGCAGGTTGGGGGTGCTCAGCTCCCTCTGCGCCGGAGCAGGTGGGCCGTGGTGCCCACAGCAGCCGAGCTGCCCCCAGAGTGAGGCCGTGGTCCGGGTCACCTCCTCGCTCCTCTCGGACCCGTGGCCATGGCCGCGGAGAGCTGGCCTGAGTGAGAGCTTTGTTTGGAATTCGGTCTTTCTTTGGTTGTTCACAAAGAAAACACAAATGAAGACAATAAGAGGCAGGAAGGTGTCACTTTATGTTTCATCCTCACCGAGGGTGTTCTTCCATTGATTTAAGAAAATATATATATATTTTATTGATTTTTCACAGAGAGGAAGGGAGAGAGACAGAAAGTCAGAAACATCCATGAGAGAGAGACATCGATCAGCCGCCTCCTGCACGCCCCGCATTGGGGATGTGCCCGAAAGCAAGGTACTGGAATGGAACCTGGGACCCTTCAGTCCACAGGCCGACACTCTATCCACTGAGCCACACCGGTTTCGGCCTTCCATTGATTTTTAGGGAGAGGAGGAGGGAGAAGGGAAGACGAGAGAAACACGTTGGTGGGTGGCCTCCTGCAGGACCCCAACCAGGGCCCGGGCTGGGAAGAAGCTTACAACCAAAGTACGTGCCCTGGACGAGAATTGAACCCGAGACCCTTTGGTCCGCAGGCCGACGCTCTATCCACTGAGCCACACAGAAGGTGTAACTTTTGGAAAACAGCCGTATTCTGAGCTATGGGTGTGTGGCTACACAACTACACCCATCGAGTGCCGATTTTGGGGTTCCCCCAGATGTCCTGGAATCCACACTAATAAAAGAGAAACATGCAAATTGACCGTATCTCCACGACGCCAACCAGCCAATCAGGAGCGAGCATGCAAATCAACCCAACAAAGATGGCCAGTTAATTTGCATACACAGGCACAGAGTGAGGACTGAAAACTGAAGAGACTTGGCTTCTCCGCTGTGGCCGGAGCGAAGGCCGGGGTCCCGGGTGCCGGAGGAAAACCAGTGCCGGCAGCCGGGGGAAGGAAGGCCCGGTGCACGAACCTCCATGCACGGAGCCTCTCGTAATAAACGCCTGTGAATGGGGGAAGCCCACGTCGCAAGCAGTTCCCTCTGGGGGTGCCATTAGGGGAGGCTGGTGAGTCCCACGTGGATGCAAGGGGGCTTCTCCCTGGATGTCAGGGATGAGGCCGGGGCAGCCAGCCCGCCCGGAGGCCCAGCCGCTGGGCCGGGTACGAGAGGACATACACAGACCACGGGTAGCGAGGAGAGACCCGATGCGCTCCTTCAGCCTCCACCTGAGAGTCCGGGGGCCACACCTCTCTAGGGCTCACGCCCTGCATCACAGTGGAAGGTGACTTGGGACCTTCTTCCCCTGAGATCCAGCGTGCACTCTGCACACAGCCGGTGCTTCACTGCTGCCGGGGACAGGGGGACGACTGGCCGTGGGGGCCGTCTCTGGCCCCGGTGTGGCCCCAGGAAGGACTTGGTTCGAGGCGAGTTGACCTCTGAGAGTGACCTGGCAGCACCCGGGAATCGGAGCCCAGAGGCGCGGCCCCCAGACCGCTCGCAGCCCGGGTGCCACCACGCTCGGCCACGGCGCCCAGTCCAGCCCGGGCTCGGAACCGGACACGGCACCCCCCCCTCCGGCTCCTCTCCGCTCCCCGTGGCGGGTTTGCCGCGAACAATGAGCCATTCATGGGCGCCGGGACCGGGAGACGAGGCGGCCGCCCCCGCGGGCAGCTGGCCGCGCCCCCGCCCAGCGCGTCTGGGGAATGTGGGATTCCTTGAATCAAAGGGAAATAAATCTTTGGCAAATGCTAACACACACGAGCGTGGGCCGGGCCTGGTGCTCCCAGAGCGGCTGGGGATTCCTGTGCCCACAGGGTCGAAGTCGCTCTCTGGCGGGAGCCGTCCCCGGTTGCCATGGGGACAATGAAGAAAGAGGAGCCCCGGGTTCGAGGGCGGCACGAGGGTGTCGGCTTCCCTCGCCCTCGGCCAGGGCACGGGCAGCCTCCTTGCTCGGGTGGCTCTGCCGGTCCGTGCTCTGTTCCCTTTTCTTTTCTTTTTCTTTTTAATTTTTAAAAAAATATATTTTATTGATTTTTTACAGAGAGGAAGGGAGAGGGACAGAGAGTCAGAAACATCGATGAGAGAAAGACATCGATCAGCCGCCTCCTGCATGCCCCACACTGGAGATGTGCCCGCAAGCAAGGTCCATGCCCCTGACCGGAATCGAACCCGGGACCTTTCAGTCCGCAGGCCGACACTCCATCCACTGAGCCAAACCGGTCTTGGCCTCTTTTCGATTTAAGTTTGCAAAGAGCCGCTCGTGAAGAATCCAGCTGCGCCGTCTATTTCTTTAATTTTTATTTTTTAGCCCCAAGAGGCGGTGATCACCTGTGAAGTCACACAGCTGGTTCTGTGCTTTCGGTGCCAGAGGCTCCGTCAGAGGAGGGCAGCGGGTCTGAAATCCGGTGCTCTTTTCGGGGGTGGGGGGGAGAGACCGCCACGTGGGGCACGGGCCCTGGCCTGTCCTCTCCGCCACGCCCCCTGCGCCCCTCAGGGGTCGCGGTCTGGAGGTGCAGGTCCTGGTTGGTGGGGGAGGAGCACCCTAACGGTGCCCGAAGCGGAGCGTGGAGCGAGGCGTGGCCTGTGGGCGGGACGGGGTCCGCCGGGAGCTGGGACCAAGCCACGGGGCCCGTGCTAACCGCCCGCGGGCTGCCCGTTCACACCGGAAGCTGAGGTGGCTCACACTGCGTGGGCTCCCAGTCCCGGGCTCCTGCTGGTGCCCCTCTGCCCCCCACCCCCCGCGGGTGAGCAGGCGGGGCAGCCGGACCTCTGAGTGCCCGTCAGCCCTGCGCCCATGCCCGGTCTCCGCAGGAGCAGACGGGGAAGTGGTGTCGGGCCTCCTGGCCAAGGCTAGCACAGGATGGAGACAGTTCTGTTGTGAAGCCGCACGGAGGGCGTCTTTCCTTGGTTCCAGAGAGAGGGCCCGGGAGAGGGAGGGAGGGAGACCGTGTGTCCTCTCTCCACGTGCCCCCAGGCCTGGGGTCCAGCCAGCCACGGAGGTACGTCCCCCGACAGGACTCGAACCTGGACCCTTCAGTCCACAGCCCACACGCTGTCCACTGAGCCACACCAGCCAGAACTGAAGTCAATTTTTACACGTGTGTGTATGCGTGTACACGTGCACATGTGTATATATACGCACACATATATGTGCATATATGTGCACACACACGTGTGAGTGTATGTGTACGTGTGGGTGTGCCTGCATGCCTGTGCATGTATGAGTGCATGTGCCTGTGTGTGTGAGCGTATGCATGTGTGTATGTGCATGTGTGTGTGTGCACATGTGTGCATGTACTTGGGGCCTCGAGACAGGGCTCTTGGAAGATGCTGACCAGACGTGCAGTCCTATGTACCAGCTGCCAGGTGGGCACCTCCTTGGAGGAGGAGGATTGGGGCGGAGACGCAGGGGCCTGGCTGGCCCATTAGGGGTTCACACCGAGTTTCGTCCCGTGTAACACCATTCACACCCCGGCTTTTTCACCCCCATGAGATGGCACAGGCATGGAGCATGCGCCTGGGACACGTTCCTGTCTGACTTTGCACAAGCTTACGTTCGTTTTTTACAATTATCATTAATATGCTTTTATTGATCTTAGACAGCAAGAGCGGGAGTGGGAGAGAGAGGGAAACATCGGTCGGCTGCCTCCCGCACGCCCCACACTGGGAATCGCGCCTGCAGCCTGGGCCTGTGCCCCGACTGGGAATGGAACCAGCGACCTTTAGGTGCCCGGGACGAGGCTCTCAGAGGCCACGCACTTAGCTTCTCTCCTTCGCTGGCTCACGGGGAGGAAACGGTCCTCGGACCGGCCTGGGGCTCCCGTCCACGCGTGCGACCTGACGAGCGCGAACTCTGACCCCCAGGGAGCAGATGCACTCGGCCTGCTGGGTAATGGCTCCTTTCCTTTCATTTCCCCCCGGGAGAAGCTGGCTGGTTCCGGCCAGACCCCCGGGAACACAGGCCGCTCTGTGCGCGCCCGGACGGCGGGCGCGGGGCGGGGAGAGCCAGCTGGGGAGGGACAAAGGGGGATGTGTCCGCGGGCCGGAGGGGGACGTGGCCACAAAGCCCACCATTCAGGCCGCGCTGGGGGGCTTCCGCCACCGCCCGAGGGGCCAGGGCGGCGCCCGCGCTCGCGAGGGACGCGCCTCGGAGCCGGTCTGGGCGGCCTGCACGGGCCTGAGCTGCGTGGGCTGCTGAGACCGGGCGCCTCTGGGGGGCAGAGGGGCCCCCATGTGGTGGGGGAGGAGGCAGCCCCTGGGAACCTGATTCTGATCCTCCAGGGGAGGAAGACAGTGGGCAGAGCCTCCGACCGGTCCGCCCGGATCAGCGAGCTTTCCGTTCCCACCGGCCGCGTTTCGGGGGGAGAGGGAGGAGGGTGGGCGGGGGGTGGGTGACCTGTCACTGTGCGTTTCCCCCAACGTTTTTTGCTTTTTTGTTTTTGTTTTTTTAAATATATTTCATTGATTTTTCACAGAGAGGAGGGAGAGGGATAGAAAGTCAGAAACATCGATGAGAGAGAGACATTGATCAGCCGCCTCCTGCACGCCCCTTACTGGGGATGTGCCCGCAACCAAGGTACATGCCCTTGACCGGAATCGAACCTGGGACCTTTCAGTCCGCAGGCCGACGCTCTATCCACTGAGCCACACCGGTCTCGGCTCCCCCCAACGTTTTAACCGTGTGAGCACCACAGACCACTCGGCTCACAGTTGCCCTGCGCCGTCCACCGTGAGCCCGGCCTCCTGTGCGGGTGTGTGGCCAGGGCTGCTGCCCCTGTGGGGTCCTGGCCTCACACGAATCCCAGCCTGCGGTCCCCCCAGGTCCTCGGCTTTCTGCGTCCCCCTGGTCCTGCCCCCCACCATTTCCATTCGCCTCCGGAGAAACGTGGCAGGTGCTGGGACTTGCAGGCACGTCCTTCCCTCAGACAACACCCCTGAGACTCGCCCTGGGGCCTGCGGGTCCGCTCGGCTCTAGGCCAGAATGCTCCCCACTAGCCCGGCTCCCGGATCCTCTGGGGGCGGGGCCGAGGGCACAGGTGGTTGTCCGGGAAGCTAAGTGGACAGGGACCAGGGACGTCGCTGCCGCAGGACGAGGGGGATGGCATAGGGCGGGGGTGGCCCGGGCCTGTGGCTGGATGGGGAGCCGGTCTCTCGCTGGGGGGCTGTTCTCTCTTGCTCTGTTCCCTCTCCCTCTGCTCCCGCCGGGAGGAGGCAGCCAGCCCGGGAGCGGCCGCTGGGCCCGCGCCAGGTGAGAGCGGGAGTTTCGGCCGAGCTCTGCCTGCGGGTGCGAAACTGCACCCCCTCCCGTGACAGGAAGTGCCGGAGGCCTTGGTGCGCGGCCAGGGGCCCTGAGCCAGGGGGTGCCCCGAGCAGGGGGGGCGGGTGTGGGCTCTGAGCCGAGGGAGGGGGCGGCTGCACCGGGGGAGGAGGACGGGGCCCTGCCAGCTGCTGGTCCCCAGCTCAGGGCTGCACCCGCTCCCACGGGCACGGATTCGGGGTGCAGGCTGGGGGGCGGGGGCAGCGAGCCCCCGAAAGGCACCTTCAGCACGCCCCCCCCCGCTCCCCAGGAAGGACCCGGAGCTCAGTGGCTGGGTTAGGGGGGGCGGGCGGGAGGCACACAGAGGAGCCTTTGTCCACGGCCGGTGACAATGCCCGGGGCCCGCCTGCCAGCTGTTGGCCGCCTTTGTGCGCCCGCCGCCCGCCCGGCCGGGCAGGTATCCCAGCGCGGAGCCAACTGGCACGGGCGCCTGGGCTGGCGAGACGCGCCGTGGCGGGAACTGGGCCGCTCGGCCCGCCGGCAGGTGCCAGCCCCCGGCAGGTGCCTGGGGACCCGGGGCGGGGGGTCGGGTGGGGCGTTGCCAAGGCGACGGGCTTTGCTTCCTCCAGGTCAGCGTGACCTCCTTCCTGCCGGGGTGGGTGCGGGAGGACGGGGCCTCGGTGTGAGGGTGTTACTGCTGAGGGGTTGGGTGTCACCCACAGGGCAAAGGGGGGTGGGTCCTGGGGGACGTGGTAGGAGCAGAGGGCACAGAGGAGCTGGGGGG
>PVJN01063240.1:0-10815 GCA_004026805.1 Lasiurus borealis
GTAGGGAAGGGAGAAAAAGAGACTCAGCATATATTTTTAAGTATTCTTTTGATTATAATACACAAATAGCCTATAAAATAAAGACAAAAAATATAGCAATTTTATTATCCTGACACAACCATTCTCAACACCTTGTTATAATTTATCCTGTACTTCCTTCCTATGCATCTAACTTTTATGCATAAACTTAGAAAATATTGAACTTGATTATTCATTCACCTTTTAACATGAGCATTTTCTGTATAATCTTCATAATTATACATCACAAAGTAAACAAACAAATAGGAAAAGGTTCTATAAATACAACATTTTGAAGCAAAAACATCTGCTTTTCAGGAGACTATTCAAGGTTCCTTCAGCTTTAACAGCAGTTACTTATTCAATATCATTTCATACAATTGAAACTCCTATCTACACTAATAAAAGAGTAAGATGCAAATTGACCCACCAGCCAATCAGGAGTGACTATGAAAATTAACCCAACAAAGATGGTAGGTTAATTTGCATACACAGGTGCCCAAGTGGCTGGGGATGGGGCAGGACGCTATGACACAGGCGTTCCACACCACCCCACCTGCTCCAGGCCTCTGAGCAGCATGGGAAGGCGAAAAGGCAGCTTCCACTGGAGCAAAGACCAGAAGGCAGTGCCAGCAGCCAGGGGAAGGAAGGCCCATTCTTACACAAATCTTCGTGCATCAGGCCTCTAGATATTCATATTTGTTAATTAAGCTCTTAATTATACAGTAATCTGTTTCAATTATTTCACAACTTTTCTATCCATATAACTACTAATCTTGAGGGCAGAATGATGTACAGTGGTACCTCGAGATACGATTGCCCTAACATACGAGATTTTTGAGATACGAGCCGTTAAGCAAGCGATTTTTGCTTTGAAATACGAGCAACATTTGAGATAGGAGTGATCTCTCGGATCAGCCGGCTGACCACAACCCACCAGTTTACCTCGACTCGAGCGTCTCATAGTTTCCCACGCCTCAAGGTTACGGAACGAATTAAACTCGTATCTCGAGGTACCACTGTACTATGTACGTTATCTGAATAACATTCATATATGAACACTTCACCACGGACAAAATATCAAATAGTATAGTCTAAAAATGAACAGGCTACCCAAAAGTAACTCAAATTACTCACCAACTTAAAGACATCGTTCTACTTCTTTAATCCCAACATTCAGGTCATGGTCATAATTAACATAAAAGTGTCCAACTATATTTTCCCATCAACTTGCTTTCCCCACATAGCTTTAGTATTTCTTGGCTATAAGAAAATAACTTTAAAGGCCCTAAATATATAAGAACAAAAAATAAATAAGCCAGAAATAACCATCTCTTTGTAACTCCATGGGACAAGGCACCACTTAGAAGGTCCTTATAGTGAATGGAGTTAGTCTGGTGCCAACACCCAAGCCTAAAAAAGGAGTCTGCTTCAATATATCTCTCTCCAGACAGACTATCTTCCAAGATCCACTCAATATGACGAAGAAGCGATATGGTAATCTTAGTACTAATTCAATAAATGGGCTTTCTTATGCCCATGGGAATTCCAATTTGTACTTCCAAGGATAAACATTATGTACGTCAGTGATTTCTGAGGTATGTAAGTTGAGGATAACAGGTTTTCCAAGTTATCTACCTCTCAATAAAGTCACTAAAGAAATTAACAAAAAATGTCATGAGAGACGTTATCACCTAAAATTATTACTCTTTTGATGCAATTATTCCTTTCTGTTGGATATTTCTAACCACTCCCTACCTATTTATGTATAATCCTTTTAATATTCAAAAACTCCATATATTTATAAAATTGAAGCAATCAAGCCATCTCAGCAAGTATACTGAAATTTCTCTCCTGTTTATATATTTTGACATAGTCTGTGTCACTGAGGCCTACAACAAAACTCCAAACATATTCATCAAGGAAAAAAACAATAAAAATCAACTCTAGATTATTCATGCTGAGAGAGCAATAACCAGACATATTCCAAAAGTAACCTACAGTCTATTTTTGGTAGCTGTTTCACTTTTCTAATTATGTTTCACTAAGTCAATATTCATAAGCACACACCAGCTGTGTGAATATGGAAGACAAGCTAGGATAAAACACTAACTGTTCATGACCTGCATAAGAACTCAGCACAACATGTAACTAAGCAAATAATGCCTCCCTTTCATCTACACATTTTTAGTTGCCAGTTCCCAAATATTCCAAAATAATTTCTTATCAGTATTTAAGCCCGGGCCAATGTTGTTAAGTGTTGGGTCTTGGGCTCTATTCCTGGTCAAGGACACACACCTGGGTTGCAGGTTCCATTCCTAGCTCTGGTTAGGGTGTAGCTCTTGTCAGGGTACATGAGGGAGGCAACCAATGGATATGTCTCTTTCACATTGATGTTGCTTTCTCTATCCTCCTCCTCCTCTCTTCCCCCCCCCCCCCCCCCCCCCCCCCCCCCCCCCACTTCCACACTCTGGAAAAAAGATTGGTGGAAAAAATATCCTTGAGTGAGGATTAAAAAAGAAAAAAAAAATCAGTATTGAAGTACCACTAACTACTTGAAACTTTGATGAAGAGTGTAATCAACTCATTGGTTTAAAGCAGTGTTAAGAAGAAATCATGGACTCATTTGAAATCAGATGAAAGAAGCAATAATCAATTTTACATACAATCTAGTTGGGAGTGAGAGGCAATCAATGCCACAAAAATACATCCACACATCATCCTGGAAAGGTTAAAAACAAGATTCCAAAGAAATTCAGTGATAACATCAAGGCAGCAGCAACCCAGCAGCTGGTTCTACTGAATGAAGTCCCTACTGTCCTTACCATATTGTCCCAAATTTTTCCAGGGCCTCCACAAGGTCCGCTTCCACCACAGATTCACAGAGTCCTCGGACATGGACAACGGGTGACACAGAAACCTTATGATGACTTCCACCTGCCTCCTAGCAAGAGAAAATAATTCGTAATTAAAAACTTTAAAACCCCAATTATATCTCTCAGTACATTCAACTTTGTCTTAAAAAACAACTTTTTTTTAAGTTGCGGTAAAGGCCTGGGAGAAGGGAGAATGGTGGAAAGGATCAATGGAGGGGTTTGAAAAAGGAGGACTCAATACTTTCAACAATAAAGACAAATTAAAAAAAAAAAATGTTTGCAAAAAGACCTAAAATTAAAATCACCAAATAATGTCTGGCATGAATATTTTTATTTCTTAAAAGGGACATTCTTAGTAAGAAGTAAAAATAAGTTATTTAATAACTTATTTCAACTTCAAGAAACTCTCAGAAAAAAACTTCAGCAGGCAACACAGAGCATGCTAAGACTGGAAATACATTTTGTATTTCATAATTTTTCATCATTTCATAATTTTACCCCCATAAAATCAAATTCGCAAGTAGTCCAAATGAAGGAAGTCACAATTTAAAACTTTTCTTTAGTATAAAGATTATATACTTTATTTTTTCTGTAATATAGTAGATTTATATAATCTTTTGTCCTCATTTAATTGGTTTCGTAATCCCACTACAACTTGAAGTTATTCGGCAGTACACGTGACAACTAAGTTTATACAAAGTACAATCTTTGTTGAGGAACATGGAGTTCTCAGAATCACCAGCCTTCGGGGTTTCTATGGAGTACTCTGCATCTTTTAGTATGCCCAGCAGGAAGTTTTTAAATGTAAGTAAATGGTGTTAAAACTTATTTTAAAAGGGACTATGTAAGAGAGTTATTTTTAAAAAATAAATCTTTATTGTTCAGATTATTGCAGTTCCTCTTTTTTCCTCCCATAGCTCCCCCCTCCATCTGGTTCCCTCCCCACCCTCTGTCCTTACCTCCCCCCACTGTCCTCATCCATAGATGTTCGATTTTTGTCCAATCTCTTCCTGCACTCCCCTCACCCATTTCCCCCCAAGAATTGTCAGTCCATTCCTTTCTATGCCCCTAATTCTATTACATTCACCAGTTTGTTTTTAAAATTAAAATAGCTCTTTCATTTACTTATTCTAGTTTTATTCAGACAAAGATTTATATTTATAGGTAGCCACAGGTACGGCACCTCTCTTGCATCACTTCAGAAATTATATACATGTACAATACACTCATATATGATATGTATGTGTATATATGGATATATATACATAGATATCCCAAAAATCTATTAATTGAAAGGTTTCTTTGTCCTCCAAACAGACTAATCTAAAAGCACTATAAAACTTAAGAATCATTTAAAGAAAATTAAATTCCTTTATGGCTATTTTAAAAGATTTGCCTTTTTTTTTTTTCATTATAAAGACTAGAAAAATAGACTTATGCCCTGCCAATAAAATATTATGTCCAAATTTTAAAAAGAACTAATATTAAAGTAACCATGGGACTATGTTATATATATGATTGGCATAGCCAACAAACAATTTCAGTCCTTTGCAAATATTAACTCAATCCTTAAAATTTCATTTGAATTGCTTAGGTTTAGTCTTTTCTATGGTTACAGATATTCATTACATGTCACTAAATTTAAAACAAATCATTCTGAATTGTTCCCTATGTAAACCAATTCTCTTAGCAACCTTAACAAATGAAACCCTGCCTACGTGAAATTCAACAACCAAATGTGCATTATCATATTAAGCTCTAAATATAATTTTGGACAACAACAATGCAAAAATAGAGCTCTAAATAAAACCTAAAAACCTGAATTTAGACACACACTTAAAGTAGAAATAACAAGTTTTACTCCAAAAATAATTAGACAATAATAAAAAGCAAGAAATAAGATAGTCATATCTCCACTGATCCTTAGATATCAGCTGGCAAAAGTTAAAATGCAAAAAAATACCTATATTGTCCTGGACTCTTCAAAAAGTTATTATCAAAAAACAGTAATTTCAGACTGAGACTGAAGAGAGACACAACCAAACGCAATATGTGAGCCTTCATTTTATAACAGATAAAAACTGCTACAAAGGCATCTTAGGGACAATTGGAGAATTTAAAGAGGATATTAGATTATATAATGGAATTATTATTGTCTTAGATAATTATAATGGTAATGGTTTAAGAAAGAGTATCTCTATTCTTAGGAATAGTTGGGATACTTAAGGATAATTGAAATGTCTATAACTTACTTTCAAATAGTAAAAATAGGGGGAAAAGGTATATATAGAGAGCTATAGAGATTAAAATCCCAAATAACACATTAAAAATGGCATATTAATTGAACATTTTATATGATAATAAGTTAGGAAAGTATTTCATTATATAATATTTAAGATCTGCAAAGGGGTACAAAGAACAATATAACTTACTACCCAGTCTAATAAATGAAACTACCAATCAGTTGAACACATCTCTCCTCCTACCTCCCTTCCCATCATGGATAAGCACTATCTTAGCACTATGCTAAGGACATGATTTTTTTCAAACTGGTCTTCTCACAAAGAAATGGATTATAGGACCAATTTAAGAATCCCTCAAAAGATCTGACTTTAACATATTATTACTTTTATTTCCCAAATGAAACAGATCGAAACTCAAGTCATTTTACAGAAGCTGGGAAATACTGAATGCTATCAATATGGTATTTAAGGAGGAGATATGAATATCTCACAATTATCTCAACCTCAAAACAGAAAACATTTTCCAACCCCTTTATTCCCTATTCCTACTCAATGAATTTGCCATTTCTTGATATTTCTCTATCTTTAAATTATGTCTCCTTTTCTTTAATTTTAAAATTCCTCATCCTTTCTATAGTTTATTATAACACACACACACACAAACCTAGGGTTTTTTCCAAATATAAAACTGACATATTAAAGCTATCTTTTCAAACTATATTGCCACCCCCTCTCTCCTCCATCCCAAAATTCTTTACTAAATCAGTATTTTCTTGGGGAAGAGGCAAAGGCCTGGGACTACCACCACCACCAGGTGGGGTCTTGGTCCACCCACCCATCTGCTGAGGCCACAGCCACAGCCGCTTCTGCCAAGGGAGGGCAGGGGGAGATGCACGCAGGGCCAGACCTACGTGGTGTACAACACCAGGATGCTTGAAGATGGGAAGAAATCTGATTTCTCCCAGGACAGAAACAAGCCCTTTGAGTTTATGCTAGGCAAGGAGGAGGTGATCCGAGGCTGGGGAGAAGGGGTTGCCCAGATGAGTGCAGGTTAGAGAGCCAAACTGACCATCTCCCCAGACTATGCCCACAGTGCTACTGGGTACCCAGACATCATCCCATCAAATGCCACTTAGGTCTTTGCCAGGGTAAACTGGGTCAATTATGGAGCCATTATTCAATCCCCACTGCAGGTTATAGATCAGTCGAGTCATAAGCATTCCAAAAACCTCCCTGTCCCTCAAAGGCTCTCTCGAAGACAAATTCTAGTAACACCCATCTTAAGTGCTAATTTTGACAACTGGAGGTTGAAGACCAAGCTCTATTAAATAACAGAGAAGGGAAGCTTCCATCTAAGAGGAATAAGCAGGACACACTAACATCTCTTCATACAGAACAGCAACAATTTAACGGTAAATTCACAAAGGCCAGGCACAATGTCCTTCCGCCCTTTGTTTCCCCAACATCTCCATGCACAACATTTGCTCAGGAGCCACTGAACTGTCTTTTCCAGCCTATGACAGGGTTAAGAGAGCCCAACCTCAAATTCAGTGACTCATCCCCCAACACCAGACTCACAGACCCCCTGCCAAGTGGTTATCCAGCCTCTCCTTAAACACCTTAAATGACAAGAAACCTAGTGAGACAACCCCTGATATTTTAGAAAATTCTTCATAATATTGCATCCATTTCTGTCTCCCTGTAGTTGCCTATCCAAAATGGCTTCTGGAGTCAGATCAACTTTTGAATCTTTGGACACTTATTGGTTCAGTGGCCTTAGGCTAGTAGTTACTTAATCTTTCTCAGTTTGACTTAAAAAAAAAAAAAGTATCCTCATCATCCAAGATTATAATAAATAAATAAATAAAACCAAAAAATGCTTAGCAGTGCAAGATGTAGTTATTCAATAAATGTTGGCACTCCTGCCCTTACCTATATTTCCCTCTTCTATATGAAAGCCTTTGATTACTTATAATGGTTAAATCACATGGCTAAGTTTACCCTTCAGGATAAATGTCCCTCCAATTTCTTCTATCATTCCTCTTATGACTGATTTTTTAAAATATAACATCAATGATGAGAATCCTTGATCAGCTGCCTCCTGTTGGGATGGAGCCCACAACCCGAGCATGTGCCCTGACAGGGAATTGAACAGTAACCTCCTGGTTCATAGGCAGATGCTCAACCACTGAGCCACGCTGGACAGGCTTATGATGTGATTTTTATAATCTCCATACTGGCAATCTTTCTCTGGATACTTAAGAATTTATCAATGTAGTACCAAGAAAGGAATACAGCATTTCCAGAAATTTAAGATTATCCCTTCTTTGACTTTAACGACTTCACATAAATCAACAACAAACTAGTTTTAAGGGGCAGCTGTAAATATTTTTTAACTCACACTATGCTTAGAGTTTATATTTTTTCTTATTAAACAATCACATCTCTTTACTTGGTCTTTTTAAAAAAGAAACAATACAGCAGATGCAAAATATGAGAACTGCTTTAATTTTCCTAACCAAAGTTTTTAGGTATATTTGATCACCTATCAAAAATTAAAAAGAAAAGCCATATGATTCGAAATACTTTTTAAAATATTTTTTTTTCTCATGTACTACAAATCCTTTGGTTTTGCTTACCCAGATCACCCACCCCCTTCCCATTTCTTCCGATTAAACACACCAAAAAAAAAAAGAATAATGTACAATCCACATTATTGTACTGGTATTCTCAATCAGTCATGCCTCCCCAACTTCAGACAGCACGATGATTAGCTGTGGGAATGAAGTGAGACACACACACACACACACACACACACACACACACACAGGTTGATGGTAGGAGATAAATAAGGGCACTGGGGAAGAGAGAATGTTCTGTTTATTTGCTAGTTATAAGACAGAGCTGAAACGTGGAAAGAGACAGAATCAAGTCTCTGTGACATCATCCTAAATCCCCGAGTCCAGCCTTGCCTGGAAGCAGTGCCACAACCTGGCTTTCCCGGTCACATGGGCCAGTAAATTCCCTAGCCCTGACCTCTTTTGTTTTGCTTACGTTCATCCCAGTCGCTGTGACTGTAACTGTGAGCTTTGAGGGTTACATTCAACTTCTTAGAAGAAAAGGAACGCACTGAATGATGTAACCTCACCAACTTCCGAATAACAGACTTTTTTTTAACTATTTTATCACAGCGAACTGCACCTGGCACATACATGGTAGAGGCTCCACAATTTTTTTTAATGAGTGAAGAGCTCACAGTGATCATGATCCAACCACCTCACGTGACTGGCAGCACCTGCCTGGGTTGGGCTGGTGCCTCTATTAAAGTTTTCACTTTGGTACTACCACGAAGAAATAAAAGCCAAAAGGCAGTGATACCTACTGCTTTTCGTTTCTGTCCCAAAACCGGGCCTGAAAATCATTTACTGTAGCAGTGCAGCTAACGATTCCACTGCTCCAGAGCCCACGTCTTTGCAATGTTTTATTCCACACAAATGCAGTTGCTAGACTCACCCACACGGTCTCTAAGCTTTGCCTGTGGGAGCTAACCAAGCGACTTCATCCCACATTCACCCCATAAATCATCATCACATCCCTATCACATCGTTGAAGTGCGTCATTAACGTTGTGTATTAATGTATCTTAAATACAAACTGATCCTCTGCATAATATCTTCCTTTACTTGGAAACCCTCGGATCTACATTTTTTTTTTTTATCTCGGCATTCTGCCATCTTGCAAACCTAATAAAAACCGAGGGATACATTTTCACCTCCTCGGCAAACACAAGCCACTTCCACAATCTTTAATTTCCTGTCACTAACAGAACAGAGTAAGGAGGAGGCCAGGGAGGGGAGGGGGGGAGGGCAAAAAAAAAACAAGGAGAAAAAAAAAAGGAAACAAAAAAACAATGCAAAATAAAATGACAATGAAGGTGTGTTACATGTTTATAAGGAACACCTAGGTCATTAAAATAGCTCATGCATCAAAAAAGGGGCAAAAAAAACAAAAAACAAAAAAACAATCCCTTTGCTTGTTTCCTCCCGGGCTCCATCCCTCGGAAGCCGGGGACCGTCTGCGGCGGATAAAGCCCGGTTCGCACTCCGCACGCCTCCAGCGACGCGGAGAGAAACAAGGACCGGGGAGCGCGAGTCCAAGGAGGCACCAGCGGTCCAGGAAGAAGGGAGGCGATTTCCATATCTGTTCTACTTGCAAAGAGGGATGTCCTATGCAAGGAGGGATGTCCTATGCAAGGAACGATGTCCTAACACCTACCAATACGTGTGTTTTTTTTAACCAAAGAGCTAAAAACGGTGCTCGGCCATCATCGCAAAGCCTGCAAACCATGCCTGCCCCGAGTCAAAATGTTCCCAGTGAAAAACCGTCAGGGGAGCCAGGCTGTGGGCGCCGGGGCCTGACCGGCCACTGGGTTCGACCCTCCTCGGGACCGGGGCGCGCAGACACGCCACGCGATCCCGCAAACCGCGACCCGCGCGCGGAGGCTGCGGGCCGGGCGGGCCGAGCGTCCAGACACAGCCGGTCAGCGGCCGGGAGAGTCCAGCCAACAAAGAGCTCCCGGCGCCCCTCGCCCCCACCCACCCGGGGCGGAAGCAGCGCCGCCCCGACGCCCCTCGCCCCCACCCACCCGGGGCGGAAGCAGCGCCGCCCCGACGCCCCGCCCGGACCCTCTCCAAGTTCAGGGCCGGCGGCCGCCTCGCGCGCCGGGGCCTGCGGGCCGGGCCGGGACCGGGGCCGCCATCGGGATGCGGGAAGGAAACAGGGGGGAGCCCATCCTAAAAGCGCCCCCAACCCGCCAAGGGGCGAGCCGGCGACTCGGTCATCGCCCCTGCTTCCCGGGGAGCCGCCCGCCAGGCGCGGGGGACGCACGGACGGACGGACGGGCGGACGGACAGACGGACGGGGCGCCGCGCTTTGTTACCGGCTGCGAGAAGCTCCGGCCGCCGCCGCCGCCGCCGCCATCGCCCCCGCCCCGGGGCGCCGCTTCCCGGCGGTTCTCGCCTTCCTCGGCCGCGTAGTCGATCTCGCCCTCCTCGGTCTTGAGGCGCTTGGCCTGGCTCTCGTACTCGCGCTCCTCCTCGTACGTCTCCCGCGGGGAGGAGGAGGAGGAGGACATGGCGACGGCCGGAGGGGCCGGCGGGCAGGCAGGCGGCTGGGGGTGGCGGCGTGCGTGGTGCGGGCCTCGGGCCGCCGGTCCAAGTCCCCGCGTCCGCGGCTGGGTCTGCGCGCGGCCGGGGCCGTCGGCCGGGGCGGCGCGGCGCGCCCTGGAGCGAGCTGGGGGGTGTGGGGACGACGGAGAGAGCGCCCGGGGAGGAGGCTCCCGAGCGGCCGCTCTCCCTCGTCTTAAGGAGCCGCCGACATTCGGCCTCAGCCCGCTCCGCCGCCTCCGTCCCAGCCCGAGGGAGCGAATCTAAGGATGGGGACGCGACCGTGGCTTCCGGTCTTCCCTCCTCCTCCCCGGATCCGCTGCCCGCCGCCCAGGCTCGGCCTCCGCCCCGCCCCCGCGCCCGCGCCCGCGCCCGCGCCGGAGCCGCGCAGGATGGAATCCAGCCGCAGCCCGCGGGAAGCGGCCCCGACACGCAACCTTTGTCTCCTTCCCTATTGGCAGAGGGAAACGTCGACCGGGCTTCCCATTGGCTCTAAGGACTGCTCGTCAAAAGC
>PVJN01063241.1:0-10801 GCA_004026805.1 Lasiurus borealis
TTTACCTCTCTCTTACCTGCTTAAAAGAATTTTGATATGGGGCCTGTTAATCTGTGGTTGGGATGGGGAGAATTACCCCCTCTATCCTTCTTTAGTTCTTATGACTGGACTAAAAACATAATAATAAAATTAACACAAGACTTGTTTAACAGGAGAAAAACAACATGTGCACAGGGGATAATCGTAACAAGATGCTGTTTTGTTTTCATTTTGGGGAGGCAGCAAAATTTATACTTAGAGACTAATTCTGTCTTCGCCAATTTATTTAGGTTCACTGTGGGAATTATAGTAATTTCACAAGCCAATTGCATACAGGAAAATATCTCTTAATCAACCAAATAAAGAAAGAACAAACTCCAAACAAGTCACAGATTAATTATGCTATTGTTCCAGGCAAAGGAAGACGAGAGAAGGAAAGTCCAAATTTAATACGAGGTTTACCTTGTATATGAGTAGGCACTCAGGAGAGTGCTTGCCCAACCAAAGAATTCATTCCAGCCGCCATCTGTTAGTATACACAGCCTCAGGGAAAGGCGCTAAGACTGAAAACCTGTGTCTATAAGCCAAAGACAGGGAAAACCCAAAAAGAATCTAGCCCAGTGGTCAGCAAACTGCGGCTCGTGAGCCACATGCCACTCTGTTGACTCATGAGTTTGCTGACCACTGAGTCCTAGATTCTCGATTCCAATAATTACAGGCTGTTGTTGTTCCTTGTGATTAAGCCCCTATCCAGTGGTCGGCAAACTCATGAGTCAACAGAACGGCAAATGATGACATCGAGAGCAGCAGTTTGCTGACCATTGGTCTGGCCACTGCAGTCTGATAATTAATAGAGTTTGTTAGAGGAATCTCATATACGAGGTATGATTTGGATGACTGCAAGATATCCAAATGAATCCCTATTAATGGGTGAAAAAGAATCATATATAGGCAAAAATGGGATAGTCACAGGTACTAGTAAGAGAATGCTACCAGGTACAGAAAATATTTACATATTTGACCAGGTCAGGACAAAGGCTTATTGAACCAATACATGGTAGGAGGCAGGGGATGGGTGCTGATTTATATGCGAACGAACATCGATTTCAATGTTGGAGGCAATCTTCTCCTTCTGGCCAAGGTTCAGCTCACACTCCAGACTGGTCATATCATAAAACAGTTGCTGTTCCACACCAGTGCAAAAGTAAATGTCCCCTGTTGCTAGGTAACAAAGATTCTTTCCTAGAATACTGCTCAGTTTCTCACCACTGTCTACAAGGAGTACCTCACCAAGATAGGAGCATATGTTCCCATGATGTTTGGAGAGATTTTAGGTTAGGAAAAATGGCCTTGCCCAAATTGAAACTCTCAGGTAGTACTCACAGACTCTCAATATTTGTAGTCTAAATATTCCCTAACTGTAGTTGCTTCTCCACATGTTTTTTTTTAAATTCTTTATTGTTGAAAGTTTTACATATGTTTCCCCCACCATTACCTCTCCCAGCATGCTCCTGCCCCCCAGCACAGGCCCTCACCCCACTACTGTCTGTGTGCATGGGTTATGTTTATATGCATGCATACAAATTCTTTAGTTGATCTCTTACATCCCCCCCACCCCACCATTATCCCCTGCCTTCCCTCTGCAGTTTGATTGTTTGTTCGATGCTTTTATATCTCTGGATCTATTTTTATTCATCAGTTTATGTTGTCATTATAGTCCACAAACGAGAGATCATGTGATACTTATCTTTCTCTGACTGGCTTATTTCACTTAGTTCAATGCTCTTCAGGTCCATCCATGCTGTTGCAAATATAGGAGTTCCTTTTTACAGTAGCATAGTATTCCATTTCACACACTTTGTTGTTGTTATTGTTAATCCCCATCTAAGGAAATTTTTTTGATTGACTTTTTAGAGTGGAAGGGAGGGATGAAAGGAAAGAGCGAGATGGCGAGAGAGAGAGAGAGAGAGAGAGAGAGAGAGAGAGAGAGAGAGAGACATTTATGTGTGAGAGACACATCAATTGGTTGCTACCCACGAGAGAGAGAGAGAGAGAGACATCTATGTGTGAGAGACACATCAATTGGTTGCTACCCACATGTGCCCTGACCAGGGCCAGGGATTGAAACAAGGTATGTGCCCTTGACCAAGAATTGAACCTGTGACCCTTTAGTGCATAGGCTTATGCTTTAACCACTGAGCAACACTGACCAGGGCTCCACATGCCCTTATTGCTAAGCCCCCAGCAGGGCTCCTCAGCAGCTGGGCTGCTTACTGCTTATCAAGCACAACAGATGTAGAATGATGACATCTGGCACAGCGTTCTTCATTCTTATATCAAAGCAACGTGGAATGATGACATCCCAACACAACTTCATACTTATGTCAAAACAACTTTATTTCTTTGTCATAATCAAGTGGATTAAAACAACTTCACTTAAGTCATAAACAAATGGATTTGAAATTATTTTAAACCAATATACGTAGTTGATCAGATCACAAAATGAGGTTCAAAAAATGATTGAATTAGGCACCTTTTTATACTTTTTTGAGTTTGTTTATTTGTTTTTAATCATATATGAGTGTTTATTCCAATAGTGCCGGCAGTATGGGAAAGCAGCAGGTCATCCAAGAAAATCTGCTCAGCACATCCCCTGCCACCATAAACCAGCTACTTACAAGGACAAAGATTACCTGGGGAAGTGGGCAAAGGAATAAGAATGGTTATAATGGTTACAGATTGAGGGCAATGTGGCTGGAGGTTTTGCAAAGTGGGCAGTGGGAGAGGATGTATGGGGTGGATCCGGTACTCCATTGTTCCTTTCCTCAACAGGATTGTTAATCTCTCCATGATAAAAGGCAGTTCCCAAATGGGGAGGATGGGTAGCATTTTTAAATCCTGTGTACAATTTCCATGCAGGTTAGAATGTGTTGTTTCAATTCCAATCAGATATGATATTTCTGAGAAGAGAAAACTATGGAGATGGTAAAAAGGATCACGAGTTGCAGAAGGAATATGTGCTCCTTTTAATACTTTTTTAGACAGACAATACATTTGTAAGAACTTGACAAGACAGCCCAGCCATTGTGGCTCAGAGGACTGAGCATCCGCCTATACACCAAGAGATCACTCGTTCAATTCCCAGTTAGGGCACAGGCCTGGATTTCCAGCTCCATTCCCAGTAGGCAGTGTGAAGGAGGCCACAGATCCATGTTTCTTTTTCTCCCTTCCCCTTCCTCTCTTTAAAAGTAAACAATATATTTTAAGAAATTGACAAAGACAGTGCTCATTAGAAAGGAACCTAAGGAGGCTGGGGGAGAGTAGAGGGGGTTAATTTGGGGGAAATGGGGATATCTGCAATAATTGCAACAATAAAGATAAATTAAAAAAGAAAGAAAGGAATCTAAGCAAGGTGTGGGTATTAGTGAAGAATCTAAACAAAGTTTGGGCTTGGGCAGGAAATTAGTAAAGGCCTTCCAGGCTTGTTTATATAAGCTTTGAGTCTGGATGCTTTTAACCCCTGTGATGAGGTTGTATCTCAGCCTTAGCAGCAGGCAGGACACCTATCACGGAGATTTATTTTTGGCTTTCAGAGGAACAGAGATATTAGAGTTTTCTTTTTGCAAAGGCAGTTTCTTAAGTGACTATATAATTCAAAATAGTCAATATGCCATTGTGGTAGATCTTGGGACTGTGTGCCCTGGGCTCCAACACTGTCCTTTGTCACTTTAATTATCAGATCAGTCAAAGTACCATGAAGGGACATTATCTACCCCTATATCTCCTGTTCTTAATCATGACCTAAGTGATAAGTTAATGTACATATTTAAAGGTGATTGTAATTCATAAAAAGTAACAAATGGATATGTTTAACTTTAATATAAACATCTGGGTATTCTATTAAATACAGATATGAGTATAAAATATAAACTGGCCCATTTCCTCTATATAGATAGAGAAAGTTGGACTTAGTAAACTGTGAATAGGCCAAAAGAATGTAGAAAAAGTAGGAATTAAAACCAAGAGTAGGAAGGATAAGAAACAACGATGCTCACACACAAAATAAAGTGGGAAGAGGGACCAACAGTGCCTCACAATAATAATGGATTGGCCACCTGTCCTAAGAAAACATCTACCATGCAAATTGGATCCCTCATTTTCTGGGAGAGGAATCTTTAGTTGACAATGTTTATTTAAATAAAATGCAAACAATACAAGTTTTCAATTATGTTAATAGAGCAGGTGAATACATAGTATGACAAAAACAGTATAATCATAACCACTTATCAAGCAAAGCTTATGTCATTAAGGAGAGAAACAAGCCTGAACTCCCAATACTTTAGCAAGTAAATAACTATAAAATGGGCGCGCAGGCAGCTCTAGCAGAAAGCTGCTTCCTTCCCCAAACCTCAGGCTACTCCCAGGATCAAGGCCAACGTGGTGGTAGGTGGGGGTGGGGGTTGGAGGCGGGGGTTTGAAATAAGTCTGAGATGGGCTTGCAGTTATAGATGGAAATGGAACACTGACTTTTCTTGTGTCAGTGAAGGCAGAACCCCGTGGTCCATCAACAAAGATGATGACAGAATAGAAAAAAAACCTCCTGCAGCAGGGACAATCTCTGAGACCCTAGGCCCCAAAGCATCTGAGAGCCATCCTGGATTGAGATGATCTCAAATTAGAAGTCCTAAGAGTCTACTGATCATGGCCATGATGAATGATGTTATAGTAGTCTGCTCATTATTCGTTGTTTAAAATGCCCACCGTCAATCATTGGCCTGAATAGAATCATTTTATTTACTTTTTTGTTAATCTTTACCTGAGGATATTTTTTTCCATTAATTTTTTTTGAGAGACTAGAAGGGAAGGAGGTAGAGGGAGAAAGAGAGGAAACATTGATATGAGGGAGACACATTGATTGGTTGCCTCCTGCATGCCCCCGGACTAGGGCCCAAGATCAAATCTGCAACCCAGGTATGTGCCCTTCACCAGGAATCAAACTCACAACCCATTGGTGCATGGGGGGGGGGGGGGGGGGGGGGCGCGACACTCTAACCACTGAGCAACACTGCCTGGGAGAGGCCTGAAAATATTAAATGGAAAGTTCCAGAAACAATGTATGTTTTAAATTGCATTCCATTCTTAGTGTGATAAAATCTCTTGCTGTTTAGCTCTGTCCTGGCCAGGACTTGAATCAGCCCTCTGGAAATATATACTCCTTGCCCTTAGCTACTTAGTATCCAACTCAGTTATCAGATTGACTGTTGTGGTATTGCTGTGCTTGTAGTCAAGTAATCCTTATTTTACTTAACAATGACCTCAAAGCCCAAGGGTAGGGAGGGATGCTGGCAATTTGGATATGCCAAAGAGAAGCCATAAAGTGTTTCCTTCAAGTGAAAAGGTATGTTTAGGAAAAACGTAGTATGTATAGGGTTCAGTGACATTCACTGGGAGTCTTGGACTGTATCCCCCGTGAATAAGGGGGGGGGGGGGGGAAGGCGGGGAAGAATGTTGCATAAGGAAGCTCTCTAAATCTATGCCTGGATGGCCCCCAAAGGCCTTAGTGTTGCAGATTGCAGCCCATTTTGAGGCCCAAGGGAAAGCCTGACCTTGCTCTCCTAGCATTTCCCCATGTCACATGACCTAGAGCTCCCCTGAAGCCTCCTGTTTACCCATTCATTCTGTGCCTCTGGGCTGGTGACTAACCCTAGCCACAGCCCTGCAGGCAGCCTAGGTGGGCCCCAAGAATCTACTACCAGTCTTCTTTTAAACCCAGCCACAAGTTGTTTCTTCAGTTCTTAGGCTGAAAAGAATCTGGGGTCCCATGTTATTGCTGACGGAAATGGAGGAAATTTCAGTAAATTGTCCTGATTATTAATATGAAACCAAAGCAGTATATAGAGGGATTCATATATGGTCAAATGGCCATGAGGCAGATCTGTTTTTTTTTAAATTTTTATTGATTTCAGAGAGGAAGGGAGAGAGAAACATCAATGATGAACGTATCCTTGACTGATCAGGTGCTTCCTGCATGCCCCTACTGGGCATCAGGTCTGCAACCTGGGCATGTGTCCTTGCCTGGAATCGAACCCGGTACTTTTCAGTTCGCAGGCCAATGCTCCATCCACTGAGCCAAACCAGCTTGGGCTAGATCTGTTTTATATTCATTAATACCATTATTTACATTAACTAGGCAAACTGGTTTATAAATATGACAATCACTGTTCATAATCCTGTGTTTATTAGCTTAGGACCTCAGGGGTAAAATTGAACCATGCTTCCTAATTCCAGAAAGTTTCTAGCTTAGTGTAACAGGCAGGACACACATTATTATGTTTCCATTTTGCCTTTTCCTCATTTGTAAAATAAGTATCACATCCACTTTCATAGGATTATGATTTCATAGGATTATTATAGAGATCAAGTCAAATGTATGTAAAGTGTATGTAACAGAACCTGCCACACACCTAATGTTCAGTAAATTGTATTTTAAAACTCAAAAAAGGGGGTGGGGCAGTTTTGACCTATTTAGGTCTTGGGAGCTGAAACAGAAGTAACTGACAGTAAAATAGAATATGCAACCTCAGCTGGGCTGAGATAGAATCTTTTTACATACTTTTATTTATAATAATACTCTGGAAAAAGTAAACTAATAAAATTATTTAATCCAGGAAAAGCTATCCTATTCTACATAGATTATAGAAATAATGAAGAAACACAGTGATATCTTTTAGTCTTATAATAGATTTCATACTCAGTGAAGGTGTGTTGCCATTTTAGCTACAGTATTAATAAAGACATAATGAACACAATAGACTTATTTTTCAGTAAAAGCTAAGGAGAATGGAATCAGTTTGTCATCAATGTTTTAACATCTAAGAATTCAATTTATAAAGCTTGTTTTATATCAATGAAACATTTTTTTCAATATCAGCATTAATGAAATAAACAGTAATGTTCTTCCTTATCCACAAAGCTCCCAGTACATGAAAGACCCCTCCCCACACCTACCTAGTACAAAACACTGTGAAAAGCAGAACTGATCCCCATTTTGGAACAAGCAATGCTTTTCTTGATAACCAATACTAACCCATATACATGTGTGTGTGTGTGATGTGTATATATATATATCTTTAAAAATTTATGACTCATATTTGAATCTTTAGACAAGTGTCTATGCAGGAAAAGGGTGGTAGACCATTAACAATTGTTTCCCTTCAGTCCCAGGAGCAAAAGCAGAATTTAGACGGGGCCTTAAATGCCAAGGCTCCTGACTCAGACCAAAGCCCCTACACACCAAGGTCCTAATCACAACAATGGCCTTATTTTGGGAACAGATTCCTAGACAGTCTTGTGACCTATTTCTGGCGATTACATGTCTTCATTCAGTCTGTTCATCACTATGGCAGAAGGAAAATACTGGAACGAACATTCTTTCAAGATATTTCGTTGTTTCCAGGCTTCCCGAGCATCACTGTGCCTGGAAGGAAAGCATGAACTTGAGCATGTACTCTGCCCAGGAGAACATAGAGACACAGAATGAAAGTGACTCCAAGAAAACACTCCCCACTGCTCACCACAGAGCAGACCACCTACATTAGAACACCCAATGGAAAAAGACTGAGTAGTTTGCCAGTGTTCTTAACTTCTGGGCAGGTTGGGGTGGGAAGGAGATCCCGCTGGGCTATCTGCATTCTCACGGAGCTCATTCTACGTCTGAGAATCACTGAGTGGAGGAGGACTTCTGTGGCAGGAGTTTTATCTCAGAAAATGGGAGACAGGTAAGGTCCTCCAATCTCTGAGCAGGAGCAGTGGGAAGGGGTTGGACTAGGCGTTCCTTAAACCTCTTCCTTCCTTGGGGTTTCTGGCCGCCGTCCAGTGCCCTACTTGGGGCTTCCCTGCTTGCTTTTGAAACCCAGGCATCCAGCATCTCAGGATGTCTTCTGAAGAAGTCCCCATGATGTGGGAGGGGGTGGTGGAATTAAAGACCCCTCAGCACAGCCCATTCTGCAGCACCCGCAGCCGGGCACATAAAGCTCTTTACCTCCACACCGCTGCTTCCTTCGGGATTTTTCAGTCAAGCTCTGAATCATCTTTTTGGCGCGCTTCGGGTACCAGTGTGTCCCCATGATATTGATCTCAACCTTGCCCTCAGGGTCCGGCTCTCCCAGCTGCAGCAGCACTTGGAACTCCCGTTCGAAGGCCGGCAGGAGCACTCTGTTCGGACCTGTGTGGGACAGAGGGCTCCCGAGGGATTAGGTGGGATGGATGGGAGGCAGGTTACTCAGGTGCTGGCTGGCGGGACGCCAGACCTTGACATAGGTCCGCAGAGGGTGGCCGAGGGTGGACCCCCGAGACCGCGGTGCGGCCGGCGGCAGAGCCCAGCGCACTCACCGAACACCTTCTCCAGCAGACACGCTTCCACGTGCAGCACTGACGGCTTCAGAAAGCACCTAGACTTGGACCTGCACGGGAACGGAGGGAAAGGAGCCACTTCCTGGAATGGGAGCGCTTCCTGTTGGTCCCTGGGCAGTGCGATCTGTGGAGGGTCCTGCGGAGGGTCCCGCGGAGGGTCGTCAGGCCGGGCGCCATCGCCGATACTCGGCAGAGGACCTAGAGGAAGAGAGAACCCCATGTGGAGGAGAGGCAGGGTGAGCCGGCACACAGTCAGTCCACGGCTCCAGGTTTATTCCTTTCGTATGCCCCGCCTCCTCCAGGGGCGCTTGCTCATTGGCTCCCTCCTACGCCCGCTAGCCAATAGGGTCTCAGCAGCTTCTAGCGCCAACCTTCAGTCAGCCCACTTAATGCTTTTCCCTGATAAGGATGGAGGAACCTGGGTTGGAATTTTTCTTTGAGTTACATTGTTTTCCCGACGATAAAGAAGCCACAACACGGTGGGATTATGGAAAACACATTCTCACCAAACATTAGACACAGTGCAGAGATTTCATGTCTCCCAGCCTGGAGGCACCAGTATGAGGACTACTTCTACGCTACCAACCGGGTCATACGATAATATTTATTGAGGTCAAAGTACTTCATTACAACAGTATGAGGAAAACAGAGGGATTGTTTCCATTTTTATAGATTAGTAAAATGGAAATGGTGGGATTGGGACAAAAGTCCAGACAGTAGGTTGGTGACTTTTAGACCATGGTGCTAAAAGAATTCTATTATTTCTTATAATTGACACTTCTTTAAAAAAAATATTTTATTGATTTTATTTTTTTATTTTTATTTTTTTTTTACAGAGAGGAAGGGAGTGGGATAGAGAGTTACAAACATCGATCGGCTGCATCCTGCACACTCCCCACTGGGGATGTGCCCGCAATCAAGGTATATGCCCTTGACCAGAATCAAACCTGGGACCCTCTATCCACTGAGGCAAACCAGTCAGGGATAATTGACACTTTTAATGTTATCAGGGCTTTGCTTGCTCACAAAATATCAGACAATAGGGCTGCCTCTTAGAATTAAAAAACGTCAGCTAAAAAAAATACAGGTTTTGCAGATTTGTAATGATCCTAAATCCTTTGCTGATACTATGAAAGTCACAAACCTAACACCTACTTCAGTGACCATGACTTTACACGACACATTGATAAGAAGCCTCTTTTCTAAGGGATGCCTTTTCAGGAGTTTTAATCTTGTTTTAGAGTCTATTATTTCACAGTCCTTTAGCACGTGCTCTGATATAGAGAACATCAAACTGTGTCTCGTGAGTGTCCCAGGAAGTCTCTAAAATCTTTCCATGGGCTTTATGAGGCCAAAACTATTTTCATAATACTAAGGTCTTATTAGTCTTTTACTCTTATTCTTTCATAAATGTAGAGTGAACTTTTCCAGAAGCTACATAACCTGTGATATGAAAGGTTGTATGCAAAGCAGCTGCATGAAAATCTAGCTGTCTTCTATTAAACTGTACATTAAAGAGGTTTGCAAAAAAAGTAAAATGATACCACTTTCTGTAATAAAATATTTTGTTTTGGAAAATACAGTTTGAAAAAAAAATGCTATTTTTGTAACATTTAACTTCTGTATTTTGTTACTTCAAGGAATAAATGAATATTTTAAAATGTCTAACTTTTAATTTCTAACACAGTAAGTAGCAATAGATAATATAACTGATACATAGAAATGCTCTTTTCGGGGGCGGGGGTGTGTGTGTGGAGGGGTAGGGGGAGTCTCCATAATTTTTAAGACCACAAAGGAGTTCTAAAGTCAGAGTGTGACAACTACTCTAGTAGAAAAAAACATTAACCCTAACCAGTTTGGTTCAGTGGATAGGGCATCAGCCTGCCGATCAAAGAGTCCCAGGTTCGATTCCCATCAAGGGCACATTCCTCTGTTGCAGACTTCACTACAGCCAGGGCCCTGGTCTGATCGATGTTAGAGAAATGCTATTAATTTCTGTGTTTCCCTCTCTCTTCCACTATCCCTAAAAATGAATGGAAAAATATCCCATAAAAAAGAAGGAATTCTTACCATTTTGCAGCAACTTGGATGAAAATGGAGAGCATTATGCTAAGTGAAATAAGCCAGTCAATGAAAGAAACATATCACATGATCTCACTTATTTATGAATAATAAAAAACATTATAAACTGATGAACAAAAAGATAGATACAGAGGCAGTAAAGCATCAAACAGACTGTCAAATTACAGTGGGAAGGTTAAGGAGAGATGAGGTAGATAAATCAACCAAAGGACCTGTACACATGCATATAAGCATAACCAATGAACACAAGACACTGGAGAATTAGGATATGCAAGGGAGTGGGGGGGGGCAATGGGAAGATATGTATACATGCAATACATTAATAAAA
>PVJN01063242.1:0-10823 GCA_004026805.1 Lasiurus borealis
GCTTTGGATTCCAGAAGCTGGGAGCCTGCCACAAAGGTTGCTGCTATCTGGGACGTGTGTAGACTCAGCTTCAAAATCTGATCTGACTCCACAGTGACATTGAGCACAGTGACATTGAGCAAGTTACTTAACCTCTGGGAGCCTCCCATTCCCTTATCTCTAAAAGGACAATTTTTGTTTTCTCGTTTTCTCAGCTCTCCAGCCACCAAAGCAAAGCAAAGATAGTGGAGGCGGAGAGGTGCCTGGTGACTCAAGTGTTTACCGGGACTAGTAGATAAAACCCAGCACTCATTGCCTAGAACAAATTCAAATTCTGGCTGTTACTAACTAGCTGTGTAGCCTTGGGCAAGTGACATTCTCTCTGAGCTAGGCTAATGGCTGGCAGACCTGGGAGCAAAAAAAAAAAAAAAAAAAAAATTAATATCTTCTATTGATTTTTATAGAGAGAGGAAGGGAGAGGGAGATAGAAACAGCAATGAGAGAGAATCCTTAAAACGCTGCCTCCTGCATGTCCCGCACTGGGGATCAAACCCACAACCTGGACATGTAACCTGACTGGGAATCAGACCTTTGACTTCTTGGTACACAGGACGACACTCAGCCAACTGAGCCACACTGGCCTGGCTGAGAGCAAAATCTTGCACCACGTGGGCTCTTGGGACCTTGTAACTGCTGACTGATTGTTCATCTTCGAGTTGGGACATTTTGGGGAGGCCTGGCTTGCTCTTGTGTTTGGGTGATATGACGGGCTCAGAGGTGGGGTGATAGGGTGGGGCCCTGCCTGGCTTTGGATAACCCCAACCCTGACAGGAAGGCGGGTCAGATAAGAAAGAGGCCTGGGAGACTGGGGAGAAAGGCATCATCAGCGTACTGAAGGATTCCCCAGGCCAAGGGGATGTGTAACCTCCCATAAGCCCCTGCCTTTCTCTGAGCCTTGAAATCCCATTCACATAAGGAGAGAGGAGTGGCTCTTGAGGGTTCCCCTGGCACCTCGTCTGAAGGTGAAGTGGAAGTACATTACCACCGATCTGTAAAGGTGTCTTCAGACTGACCAATGAAGCAGGCGAGTTCATTGACTATAACAGAATTTACTATGCAGTCATTTACTTACTGTAAGTTTGGGTCAGAGAAGAGACAACCCATCCAACTCTGCAGATCAGTCTAGTTATTAGCTAGACTAATAAACCTTTCATAGTACAGCTGAACTACTAATGATTGACAGGACTGAGGGACAAAGAATGCAATGAGCCAGGTCTTAGGATGGCTCATTGCTTAGAATTAATGCCAACACCTACTTTGATGTTTATTTGTTGTGCCATTCTGGCCACTTACTGATAGGAATCTATGGTTACACTATGTGAACTTATAGGACACCGCTAGTCGGGGCTGGCTGAGACTAGTTAGGTCAGAGTTCACGGCATGGAAAAACAAAAGCAGGGATGCAAAGATGGAGTCACTTTTGCTCACACTGACATGTGTACACACCTCCAAAAGGAAGTGTCTGAAACGGAGCTCTCCACCTCTCCACAGTCTGCTCCCCATCACCCTCTTCCTGCCGTGTCCCTGTCTCCATTGCCCTCCAGGTCAGGAAAGCATCCGCCCCAAGAGATTGTGTCTTGGCCGCCTTAGGATGCTTCCTTCTCCACCCCTCTGGCCCCACATCCTCTGTGCTCCTCTGCTTCCAATCTGCTGTGCTCAGGCTGTAAGGATTTTCTTCCTCAAGCCCGGCTCTGACCAGGCCACCCCTGCCGCCCCCAACAGAAACCTTCCTGTCCCCAATCTGACCCCCTTCCTTCCCATCCCCTCCCCTCCTCTCCATACACACATGGTTCCATTGATTGCCTCCTTAGGTCCTAAGAACAGTTCTTAGCCATCCCTCCTTCTCTTCCTGAGGGAATATTCTCATCCTGCAAAACCAGTTCAAGTCCTCATCTTTCAACAAGCCTCTTCAGACCTCCAAACTCACATTGGAACTCAGTCCTTTCAGGGAGGTTCCACCTCTCCGAGACGCACTCCATCAGCCCTGCCTCCCAGGACGGTATAGTGCCAACCTAATGAGAAATCATGTGTGCAAGTGCCCAGTGTGGCCTCGCACACAGTAGGCGCTCAAGAAACAAACGACACTGCCCCAGCTCCCTTCTATCTTACACTCTTTATTTAGCATTTAGGACATATTGTCTGGTATTTTGTGTAAAACTATGTGGCAGAGTGTGCGGGGAAGACAAAAAATGAACTCACTGTAAACCAGAAGATCTGTCTTCTGGGACAAGATAAAAAATAGTCACAAAGACCTGTTATATAAGAGAGCGTGTGACCTGGGCCAGAAGAGAGGCGTTAGTGGGAGAGGAAAGGAGGGAGTGCCTTGTGGACAGCCAGGTAGGATTTGGGGCTGGAGGCGTGGAGAGCACAAGCCTTCTAGATAAAGGGAACAGGGTGAGCAGAGCCAGAAGCTAGCCAAGTGTGGCTTGTGCTTGGGGGAAGCAGGAAGTTTGAGGGCTAGAAGAGACGACGTCAGTGGCCACTCTCCAGAGTGTGTGTGTGCGTGTGTGTGTGTGTGTGTGTGTTGGGGACTGCTATTTAATCCTCTTAGTGTGTGTCCTGTTTGACAAGTCCACATGTAAAGGATAGAATTACAGGGAGTTTTTTTTTTTTACTTCGGTTTATCTAAAATTTCTGCCAAGCACATGGACATTTTTCATGGAATAAGCAAAGTATAAATGTTAGCTAGGTCAGTGTTCCTCATACTAATTTCCATCCAGCCCAGATTTGTGTTTTTTTTTAATAAAATAAAAATGAATTCCTAGAAAAGTCTTATTTAAAAAGAAAAAGAGAGGCCGTATAAGTATGAGCCCAGATTTTATATTATTGGATTCCTATGGCTATGAAAATTTCTTAAGGCCTACTTTCATTTCTCTGTTTAGCTTCTAGACCAGCAAGGACTGGTGAACCACACTCAGTGGAACACTGAGGTGAACAGCAGTAGATGCAGGAACCCAAAAGAGCTTGGGGGGGGGGGGTGTATGACCACCTCCTGGGGACAAGGACCATGTCTCACATTCCACATTCTTCCTGTTGCCCCCCACAGAGCAGAACACCTAGAAGATACCTCAGGAGCCCTCAGTTCCAACTAGCTGCTCACCATGCAGCCTCAGTCTGTTCTCCACAGTGGCTACTTCCACCCACTGCTTCGGACCTGGCAGGCGACTGCCACCACACTCAGTGCCTCCAACCTCATCTACCCCATCTTTGTCACGTGAGTCCCCAGAATGAGCCGGGTCTCTGATCGGAAGGGTGTGGGTGGGTGGGTGGGTGGGTGGGTGGGGCTGTTTGTGACCAGAGCAAGTATCTGTTGGTGGGTGATAAAGTGAGCTGTCAGCTTGGAGCTCAAGGTATGGGTTAAGGACAGCAGCTGTCTTAAGAATGAAACAAACCTTGGGAAGAATGCAATCTTCCTGTATGGAAAGTAAGACTAACTCTGACCTGCCATCCAGAGCTTTTGCAGTATGACAGAAGCTGGGAAGGTATTCTGTAGATTGTAAAGTGCTTTGTACATGTAAGAGATGGTAGTCAGGATTATTAATAACTAGAGACCCATTGCATGACATTCATGCATGGGGGAGAGGGGAGGTCCCTCAGCCCAGCCTGCACCCTTTCGAAGTCCAGAAGCCCTTGGGGGGTGTCCTGGCTCATGTGAGGAACAGACCTAAGCTGGCAGTTGAACATCCTTAGCGCTGCCTTCTGGCTGAGTGGCGCTCCCCCTATGGGAGCACACTGACCACCAGGGGGCAGCTCCTGCATTGAGCGTCTGTCCCCTGGTGGTCAGTACGCATCATAATGACCAGTCGTTCTGCCGTTTAGTTGATTTGCATATTACCCTTTTATTATATAGGAAGGGTAGCAACAGCTGACATTTATTGAGGAATCACTGTGTACCAGGTACTATGCTAAGCATCTATATCTATTATCTTTCAGTCCTGATAGCATCCATATAAGAAAAGTATGAGTATTATCCCCAGATCAGGGATGGGGAACATTCAGCCTGCCAGGCCTATAAGGCCCGTGAAATCATTTGATCTGACCCTGCCAAGGCATTAGGGGTGAGTTCATTAAATGTGTGACTAAATTTTTAAGTTGATAATTTTGTATGGGCTGCAAATGATGTTATAAATATCCAAATGGCCCTTGGCAGAAAAAAAGGTTCCCACTCCCACCCTAGATTGTTTTCTCCATGAAGGCAGGGATTTTTGTCTGTTTTGTTCATTGTTATACTGCCAGAGCCTAGAATAGTACCTGGCACATAATAAGTGCTCAATAAATATTTGCTATATGAGTGAATGAGTGAATCGACCCAGGATATAAAAAAAAAGGGCCTGAGGCTCCAAGAGATGGTACAACTTGACCCAGGTCACCCAGTCAGTAATAGTAAGGGACTGTGATAGTAAGTGAGGACCCTCTGACTTCAGAGTCCAAGTTCTTAACCAGTTGAGTGCTTCCTATGATTGCTCGTCTTTTAGTACGGTTGCTCTTGCTGTCACTGTTACTCTTGTTGTTCCTATTATTATTTCAGGCCCTGGGCTTGGCCAGGCAGGGGAACCAGACACTGGACCCTATCCTTCTCCCAACATCTCCACTTCCATCTTCCTTCCCGGCTCCCCAGCCATCCCCCCTAGTCACCCTCCCACCACTGGCCCTTTCCACAGCCACCAATCCATAGCCCACCCCCACTCTTGCAGGGATGTTCCTGATGATGTACAGCCTGTTGCCAGCCTCCCAGGAGTGGCCAGGTAGGAGACATGGTGGGGAGGGCGGGGGGATGATGGAGGGAGAGAGTTTACAGGTGGAGGTGCCGGGAAGCAGAAGCAGACCCTGGAGATAGAAGATCCGGAGAGTCTGACTTCAGCTCAGGAGAGAGAAGGGTTTGGCAGGGTCCGAGTCGTTCCATAACCGGAGAGGCAGCCTTGTAAAGTAATGGGCTAACCATCAGCAGAGGCATCAAATGGGAATTCAATAAAAGAACCTTGCCGGGACCGGTTTGGCTCAGTGGATAGAGCATCGGCCTGAGGACTGAAGGGTCCCAGGTTCGATTCCGGTCGGAGGGCATGTACCTAGGTTGCGGGCACATCTCCAGTGTGGGGCATGCGGGAGGTAGCTGATCGATGTCTCTCATCGATGTTTCTGACTTTCTGTCCCTCTCCCTTCCTCTCTGTAAAAAATCAATAAAATTTTAAAAAAGAAAAAAAGTACCTTGGAGGAGCCTTTTGCATCTGCCACTTGGTGCCTCAGCTTACCCATCTGTTTGTTGGATACGTTCCTGCCCCCAACCCCTATACTATGGGGCTTGAGCCCTCCTGGGACCAAGTGCCACTTGGCTCTTAATAGAGGCACGGTGTGGCGGGGTGGGGAGGACCCTGGCCGGGGGCCTGCCTCACTGCAGCCCCTCCTCGCAGGTATGGTGTGAACCGGCTGGAAGAGATGCTGAGGCCCCTGGTGGAAGAGGGCCTGCGCTGTGTCCTGGTCTTTGGTGTCCCCAGTAGAGTTCCCAAGGTGATGAATGGGAAGGAAGTGAAGGGGAGGTTGGGTGAAGGTGAGCTGAGGTTCCACACTCACCCTCATTTAGGCCTTGTGCTGGCCCTGGGGCCACAGGCGAACGGACATGGCCCCTGCTATTAAGGTAGCACGCATGTCAGGTCAAGGACTCTGACACCCTGACCGGGCAAGTCAAGTCCCCTCTGCAAAATGGGGAGAGTCCTCCCGGTGCCTCCTCGTCCCGAGGCTGAGATGAGGGTGGGGACTGCACTCTGTGAGGGCCATTGCGCCTCCCCAAGGCTTCCGGTGACAGACACGCCGCTTTGTCCTCTCCCTGTCGCCAGGATGAGCGGGGCTCCGCAGCGGACGCCGAGGACTCCCCGGCCGTCGAGGCAATCCGTCTGTTGCGCAAGACCTTCCCCAGCCTGCTGGTGGCCTGCGACGTCTGCCTGTGCCCCTACACCTCCCATGGTCACTGTGGTGAGTTCCCTCCCACCACCAGCCCCGCTGCCGCCTGCCCTCCCCCTGCCCACGTCTCCCCACAGTGGGACAGGCCGGGGGCTCCCTAAAACCCAGCTGTCTGACGCGCAGGGCTGCTGAGCGAGAATGGGGCTTTCCAGGCCAAGGAGAGCCGCCAGCGGCTGGCGGAGGTGGCTCTGGCCTATGCCAAGGCAGGTGAGTAAGCCACCAGCGCGGGACGAGAACCTCTGGGGCAGGGAGGAGGTGGCGGAGGAGACAGGAGGGCCCCAGAGTTCTGACGGCCATCCTCCGTCCCTCAGGCTGTCAGGTGGTAGCCCCGTCGGACATGATGGACGGACGCGTGGAAGCCATCAAGGAGGCCCTGATGGCACATGGATTTGGCAACAGGGTAGGGGCAGGGAGGTGGGGGAGGGGTGCGGGGAGGGGAGGAGAGAGCCCTGCCCCCACAGCTGCCAAGAGTCACGGGACTGAAGACAGACTGGACGAGATCTTTGGGATTGTCTCAGCCTCTGCTCCTGGGATAGGGAAGTCAAGGGCCAGAGCCCCAAGGGGACCAGAACACGGGCACCCACCTTCCTCTCCTGCACACGACCCTGGGACATCTGGCGAGGGCTGCCTGAGCTCACGCCTCCCCCCCCCCCCGTTCTCCCCCCAGGTGTCAGTGATGAGCTACAGTGCCAAATTTGCTTCCTGTTTCTATGGACCTTTCCGGTGAGTGGGGATGATGCTGGGGCCGTGGTTGGCAAACGGCGGCTCGCGAGCCACATGCGGCTCTTTGGCCCCTTGAGTGTGGCTCTTCCACAAAATACCACGGCCTGCTGAAACCAGTTTGGCTCAGTGGATATAGAGCATCGGCCTGCGGACTGAAGGGTCCCAGGTTCGATTCCGGTCAAGGGCATGTATCTTGGTTGCGGGCACATCCCCAGTAGGGGGCGTGCAGGAGGCAGCTGATTGATGTTTCTAACTATCTCTCTCCCTTCCTCTGTAAAAAAATCAATAAAATAGATTTAAAAAAAGATATATTTATAACATACCACGGCCTAAGCGAGTCTATTTTGAAGAAGTAGCATTAGAAGAAGTTTAAGTTTAAAAAATGTGGCTCTCAAAAGAAATGTCAATCGTTGTACTGTTGATATGTGGCTCTGTTGACTAATGAGCTTGCCGACCACTGGGCTAGGGTCTGCTGTTAAAGCCCTGACCCAGTAGCTCAAAGCTAGAGCCCTCTCTGATGTTTCTGCTTCCCAGGGACGCGGCTCAGTCGAGCCCGGCTTTTGGCGACCGCCGCTGCTACCAGCTGCCCCCGGGAGCGCGAGGCCTGGCGCTCCGAGCGGTGGTGAGTGGCCAGAGCTGGAGCCCCAGCTAGCCTGTCCCCCTCTCCCCTCGCGTGCCAGGCACCGCCCACACCCTGCCTCATCCCTTAGGACCGGGACGTCCGGGAAGGAGCCGACATGGTCATGGTGAAGCCGGGAATGCCCTACCTGGACATCGTGCGGGAGGTGAAGAACAAGGTGAGCGCGGAGCAGAGACACGGGGGCGCGGGGACACGAGAGAGTGTGTCCACGGGCTCTGGGACCCTAGACTGATGGACTGCTGAGTCTCAGAGCTGGAAGCGATCTGCCCCCGAACAGGAATCCTGCCCTCCCTGCCCCCTGCCCAGGAGCCGCCAGTGGGCACCAGCCTTTGAACAGCTCTGCTCTGGCAGTTTTTAAGAATGGGTCCGCAGCAGAGCCTCAGGCCATGGGGCTCAAGATGGTCAGGGAACAAGGGAAACTCTCAGGGGTACACCCACCCTCCACTTCTGCCTACTGCTGTCTCTGCAGCACCCAGAGCTCCCTCTCGCCGTGTACCACGTGTCTGGAGAGTTTGCTATGCTGTGGCACGGAGCCCAGGCAGGAGCGTTTGATCTCAAGGCCGCTGTCCTGGAGGTCATGACTGCCTTCCGCAGAGCTGGTAAGCTGGCAGGGGTGAGGGCTCTGACCTGGGACACACGGACTAACGGGCAGTTGGCCCAGCAATGGAAATGAAGTTCAGAAACAGCCTGGAGCTTTAGGCCCAGACGTAACAGTGATCTGAACAGACACAGCCTGAGAGGAAAAGACAGGACTGTGGAACAGAACGTGGGACAGTGAAGAAAGCAGAGCTCTCTGCTATGTTTGCTTGTGAGACCTTGGCCTAGCCACTTCTCTGAACCTCAGTGTCCTGTCTGTAGTAGAGATAAGATACCCGGTAGGTGGTTGTCACGTGGGTTAAATGAGATGGTGTAATTGGCACATGTTCACTCCATAAATGGGAGCTGGTTTTATTGGTATGGCACAGTGTGGGAAGGGAAATTAACGGCTTATCTGCTTCCCTGTTGTGCATTTTCATTGGCAAATTAAGGTCCAGAAGGAGAGAATGACTTGTCCACAGCCACACAATACAGAGAGCTAGAATTGACTAGCACGGGGCTCCGTCTTCCGTTGTGAAACCACTAACTTATGCCTCTTCAGAGTAGCCTTCATCCCCGCTGGCCCTCATTTCCCAGAAGATCTGCCCAGAGCTCATGCCCAACCCCTCCCCTGTCCCCCGTTTCTCTCCCACAAAGGTGCCGACATCATCATCACCTACTACACACCGCAGCTGTTGCAGTGGCTGAAGGCATGATGGCGAGAGCGTGTGCACGACCCAAGAACTAGAACTTTACGGAGGCCCCGGGGCCATGGAGGAGTGAAAACCAAAGTAAATGCTGCTTCTAGAACTGTGCCCTTGTGCCCTTTTCCTGCCAAATCTTAACCACTGTCAGCCACGTCTTCCTGGGCTCCGCCAAGCTTCTCCACCCTCCGGTGTGAGCCCCGAGGCCGCCTCTGCCACTCTGGCTCCTTCCTCTGGTGTTGCTTCCGTTCGAAAGCTCTCACGGGCACAGGTTTGTGGGGCCGGGGAGAGGAGTTTGGAGCATTCGGAGGGGAAAAGGAAGACAGTTGGATCCTGGATCCCCAGAAGCTGTGGAGAGCCCAAGGCCTCTGGCAGGATGCCAGATCTGCTGGACATGGGGCCTGAGGCCCGGATGGACATTCCTGAGATCAAAGTTGAAACTTGCTGTGATTCCACAGGAAGGCGATTCCCACACCGACCGCGGATTGCCAGGCTGCCTGCAATCTGCTGCACTCTGAGCCATAAACCCCAGACGAGAATTACTCATTAACGAGCAGAAACGTTGCCGGGGGATCAAAAGTCCGAAGCAAAGAGAAAAAGCTCCTGATGGTTGGAGATGCCCCCATCGAGAAGGCTTTTTATTAAAGAGATATTTTTGAGAGCGTGTTTTCTGTGCTCAGGCACCATGCTGGGAACTGAAGATCTAGCCGGACAGCCCTCAGCTTGTCTCTCTGCATGGAAACCACACCAAGAATATGGGAGAGACAGGTCACAAGAAAAAAAAAACAAATAAAGCAGTTACAAATTCTGTTAAGTGCTTGGAAGAAAATAAAGGGTCTAAGGCAGAGAATAACAGGTGGGGGAGAGGGGCCTCCCTGAGGTCAAGGGAAAAGGAAGGGTCCTTATCGAGCTGAGGGAAGCGCACCAGAAGCCTTGAGAGTGACACCCAGTGTGCCAAGATCCTGCAGGGAGGAGCGTGGCAGCACTGCTGGGAGGAGGGGGGGGTGACAGGGCTAGAGGTTAGAAAGGTGGGTCCTGCGCCTTTTAGGAAGCTCGGGATGTATTTTGCATCTGCTACAAAGACAACTAAAGCATCTTAACCTATTGGGTATGGTCCAATGTCCCCCATTCTGCTGCTATCAGAAAAAAAGGAAGGGGGCGAGAAAAAACATGAGGCTACTGCACACCCCTGGGAGCAACTGGGGTGACCTGGACCACGGAGATAGTGGAGAGGGGAGGAAGCAAGTGTATCCGGGATACATTTTAAAGATGAGCATGAAGACCTTTTCTGTCACTAAAACAGATTGGGGGAGGGGTGGGCCCCTAAGCGGTTTGGCTCAGTGGATAGAGCATCGGCCTGCAGACTGAAGGGTCCCAGGTTCCGTTCCAGTCAAGGGCATGTACCTTGGTTGTGGGCACATCCCCAGTGAGGGGTGTGCAGGAGGCAACTGATCGCTGTGTCTGATTCTCTATCCCTCTCCCTTCCTCTCTGTAAAAAAATCAGTAGAACCTTAAAACGGGGGGGAGAAGAGGGGTGTGCAGTTAAGTTACTGCAGAAGACTCTGTCCTCTGCAAATAGTCTTGTTTCCAACTGAAAGCAATTCCTTCCTGGGGCCCACAGGGGATGCAGACCAGAGAGGAGCTTTGCCGTGCCCAGGTCCACATGGCCCTCAGTACACCTCTCTGGGACCCAAAGCCCCTCTTCCCAAGTCAGCCAAGCCCCTCCTGGGTGTCCCAACCCTAGGAAGCCAGAGGGGCTGGGAGAATGGGGGCTTCGAGAGAGCATAGAGCAGCGGTTCTCAACCTGTGGGTCTCAACCCCTTTGGGGGTCGAACGACCCTTTCACAGGGGTCGCCTAAGACCATGGGAAAATGCAGATATTTACATCACGATGCATCACAGTAGCAACATTTCATGGTTGGGGGTCACCGCCACATGAGGAACTGTATGCAAGGGTCGTGGCCTTAGGAAGGTTGAGAACCACTGGCGTAGAGTGAGAAGAGGCAGATGATGCGGGAGGGGGGACACGCAGAGGCAGAGAGGGCGCAAGGTGCCGGTGAGACGCAGGACGCAGCAGGTTGGGGGCGGCGGGGCTTAAAACGGGGATCCGAGAGGGAATGAGACTAAAAGAAACCTAGGAGCGCGGAGACAGAGGGCGGAGGGTTTGGGGGGGGGGACAGGAAGGG
>PVJN01063243.1:0-10812 GCA_004026805.1 Lasiurus borealis
GAAGCCAGAGGTGAGAGGGCGGGCGCCCCTCATGGAAAACTCCGGGAGAATGCCTTCTCTTCCGTCTCTTACTAATGACGTAACAGGGAGAGACCAGCCGGCCAATGGGAAGCCCCGAGAGACTCTTGGGCTCTTTCAGCCCCGCCCTTCCGCAAACGTGTTTCGACCTCGTGTTTTGAGAGGCTCTCGCTCAGCCGCCGGCGGCCGGTTTCCGTGGCAACGGGAAAGCGCGGGAATTACGAATCAATTGAATCTGCGACTGCGCGGATTAAGCTGATTGAGCAGCCTCAACCGAGGACTATCCGGGGGTGCTTTTTCAGACAACTGGGTTCCTGGGCCGAGAAAGCCCAGACGCTTTGATCCGAGTGGAGGTGGGAGAACTTTGGGGAAGGGAGTGGGGGGTCGGGGGTGCTCGGGAGGACAGGCTAGAAACAGGCGTGCAGAGAAGGGGGTGGGGGGGACTGCTTAAGGACAGCAATGGGGTGTTCTCCGGCTGGGGCTAGCGGGAGGGTGGAGCCTGAGAAGCCTAAGAAGTTGAAATGGGATCATCGTGGGGAGGGGTGCACTTTGTGGGTCTCGGGGTGGGGGAGGCACCAGTATAAGGAAGGGGTGTGTCCGAAGGGGAATCCAGATGAGAGCTGGAGTGTGTTTTGAGGGCGACCCTGTAATGTAAAAGAGGAGTTGGCATGCGTGAGAAGGGGACCCTGATGGAGATTTAGGGGCAGAAATGTGTTTGGCAAGAGGAGGAGACAGGATTGTGTGGAAGGGAGAGCCCTTAAGAATTGAATATACGTTTCCGAGAAGAGACTAGAGGAAAGCGGAGGGGTATTACTAATCACAGATGTGCCCCAGGCTCCAGAGATGAGTGCAAGGCAGGGGAAAATACCCCATCCTTGGCTGGTGTTGGTTTTGTTTATATTGATTATGGTTTTATGCAAGAAAAAGGAAACAGCCAGGATGATTGGAAAAATTTGAGGCTATCGCCACTCACCCGGTCACCCCACTGTGGCTTTCCCTTGCTTGGAAAAAGGAAGAGACCAAAGGGAAGTGGAAGGAAATGGTTGGAGGCTATATGTGAAAAAATAAGGCATTTAAAATTATCTGAGTTACAATGAAAAACTGAGAATGTTAAAAGATAAGGCTTTTGTTATTCGTTTTGTGTTTGGCATAATTCTATAGCACTCCGATCTTAAATGTCTCTTATTTAAAAACCAGAGGCCCCATGGTGCATTGGTGGGGTCTGGCAGAAACCAGCTTCCTGACATCCCCCCGAGGGGTCCCAGATTGCAAGAGGGGACAAGCCAGGCCGAGAGACCCCATCTGTGCATGAATTCGGGGCCTCTAGTGTATAGACAGATACACATATAGACAAATAACCAGGTTTGTTTATGTATTAAAGTTCATTGTAACAGGGAGAGATGGATTTATGTGTGGATCGAGTTGAAGAAGTACAAAATGTCCTCAATGCTATGCAGAAAATCTTAGAGTGTCCAATCTGGTAAGTCAACAGAATTTATTAATCTGAGATTTTACCTTATATGATTATATTGTATGCAAATGAATTGACCTTACATAGTAAGGAAAAATTGTGTCTGTTAAGATTATGCTATTAACCTTAACTGGTTTGGCTCAGTGGATAAAGCATTGGCCTGCGGACTGAAAGGTCCCAGGTTTGATTCCGGTCAAGGGCATGTACCTTGGTTGCAAGCACACCCCCAGTAGGGTGTGATCAGTATTTCTCTCATCGATGTTTCTAATTATCCCTCTCCCTTCCTCTCTGTAAAAAAATCAATAAAATATGTTAAAAAAGAAAAGATTATGCTATTAGCCTGGCTGTTGTGACTCTGAGCATTGACCTATGAACCAGGAGGTCACGATTTGATTCCTAGTCAGGGCACATGTCTGCATTGTGGGCGTGCAGGAGATAGCTGATTAATGATTCTCTCTCACCATTGATATTTTTATTTCTCTCTGCCTCTCCCTTACTCTCTGAAATCAATACAAACATACTTTAAAAATAAATAAATTGGAAAGCTGCATCTATTGCTCCTTATCTTGAACAAAGGAGAGTAAATTTAAGTAAAATGTCTCTTGTGCTTCATGAAAGTTATTATATTTGGAGTCAAATAAGACTAAAGAAAATGCAAGTTGTGTTTTCAGAGAAATACAAGATTTATAAGTAACCCTACTCTCCCTTGCCCTTCAACATTTCAGCCAAACAAAAACAGGAGCTAACTGAGATTTACAGCCGAATTTATGAAACATAAGAGTCAGAGAAACAGGAAATGGCAATTGGGAAAAAACTTCTTTTGGAAAGTTATAAAGCTCGTAATTACAGAGTGATTAAAAAGTCCTCAATAGTGTGGCATTTGGGTCCATTTATTTTATATTTCCACAGAAAATTTAATCGGCAATTAAAAAACCTCAGATACATAAAAATTAAAGATCTAAAATGAGAAAGTTAATGCTAAATTTTTATTTTGGTCAAATACTGTATCTTTCACAGCTGATACATTTTTTAATCTGTTTTCAATTAAAAATACACTTAGGTTTTTTAACTAAAATTGTGCAGCCTAGTCGTTGTTTAATGCATTTAAATAGAAAGTTCTAGGATGGGAATCATACCTACCTCACTTTTTTTCTTTACAGCGCCCAGAACAGTATAGTTTGCTGTTATGTCTTAATAGTTTTTATTGTGACTGGAAATAGTGTTACTTATGATAGCTGTAAAGTAGGTTTCTAGCATTAGTTAGTTAGGTCTCCGGAGCTGAAATTCCTTCTTTTGGCCTTTAAGTCACTTTTGGCATTTATGTCTGATAATTGGTAGTTCTTTCTAACTTTTTATGTATGACTATATAAAATTCTTGACTTTCTAAAGAGTTTTAAAAATGTATATCCTGGTGGGTGGTGGTTATTTTTGGAACCTATTAGCTGCTGCTTCTAATCACATATCTATTTTGGAACCTCAGAATGTAGGCATGTAGTTAGGCCTAAAGTATTGACTGGTTTAAAAGGTGTTTTAAACCCTGATTGGTTTGGCTCAGTGGATAGAGCATCGGCCTGTGGACTAAAAGGTCCCAGGTTCGATTCTGGTCAGGGGCATGTACCTTGGTTGCGGACACATCCCCAGTAGGGAGGTGTGCAGGAGGCAGCTGATGTTTCTAACTCTATCCCTCTCCCTTCCTCTCTGTAAAAAAGCAATAAAATATATTTTTTAAATGTTTTAATATTTGAGCACTTTTTTTTTTTAACTCTCACCTGAGGGTATTTTTTCATTAATTCTAGGAGGAAGGGGAGGGAGAGAGAGAGCACGAAGCAGGAGCCCTAGCGCTCTGAGTGGCTTTGAGTTCATGTACTCTTCTAAAGTCTCCCATCTGACTCTATACCAGGGCTGGTTCTTCTGCAAACCCTGCCCACTGTGCGAACTGTTAGGAACTTAGTCCAAGTTCCTCCTTTATCCTCTGCTCACTAGTAGCAGGTATTGGGTCCGACCCCCTCTGCCTGGGGCTGGACCTCCTAGGACACTGGAAGCCATGAGAGGTTGTGGGTATATAAGAATGAATCCTTGTTGCCGAAGCCAGTGGCCATATAGCCATCAGATAAGAACAGTCCTCACAGCAAAGTCCATCCAGATATGTAGCCAGACACCGGCTGGTGAACATAAATCTTTCCCATAAAGCCCCATCAGTCTCTGTACCCACAGCTATCCTCTGAGCAGCCACATGCTGCCTCCTAGACTCACCGCCTCACATCAGAGTGGTATCTGAGTCCCCGGTATCCTGTCTCTCCTGCCCAGCGGCTCTCTCTTGCTCTCTCTAGCAGACTTCTTCACGCATTCATCCTGGCTGCTCTCTCTCCATACTCCAGCAGAGTTCTCAGTCTCGCCTTAGCTGACCGGACTGGTCATTAACCTACTTTTAGAGTGTTTAGATAAAGAAGGCTTCTCGCCAATAGTTACACCAATCATATCGGCTACTGAAGGGCACAGTGTACATGTGTCCTTACACCCGCTCATGGTATCGTGGTCTGATTAGGATTCCCAGGCTCAGAGGCCTTGAACATCCTGTTTAGGCTCCTGGCCAGAGCAGCTTTTGGCCATTGTGGTGTATTGATAACCAGGCCTCCCTGCTCCCGTCGGCCTTGACTAGTCAGGGACCTGGTGTGGTTCCCACAGTTGTCGTCTGTATGTGCCCTGCCTGGGGGTCAAACCCACCACCTAGGTATGTGCCCTGACCGGGGATCTAACCCACAACCTTTTTGGTGTCTGAGATAACACTCAACCAACTGCTAGAGCAGCGGTTCTCAACCTGGGGGTTGCGACCCCTTTGGGGGTCAAATGACCCTTTCACAGGGGTCGCCTAAAACTATTGGAAAACACCTATTTCCCATGGTCTTAGGAACCAACACACCGCTCCTCGATGTAGCAAAGTGTAGCAATGTAGTTTACTGTTGTCATATGAAGACTGTTACCCATGCTACACCACCATTCAAGACAAAATTTCATTTATTTGTAATTAGAAATAAATATTTCACAATATATAATTACATATTGTTTTTGTGATTAATCACTATGCTTTAATTATGTTCAATTTGTAACAATGAAAATACACCCTGCATAACATATTTACATTACAGTTCACAACAGTAGCAAAATTACAGTTATGAAGTAGCAACTGAAATAATTTTATGGTTGGGGGTCACCACCACATGAGGAGCTGTCTTAAAGGGTCGCAGCATTAGAAAGGTTGAGAACCACTGCTCTAGACACTTTCATAGTAAACATTTACTATCACCAGGACCTAGAAGAGGACATGGTAATTTTTGGCTTTTCATTCCTGTTCCCTCTTTAAGCTTTTCCTTCAACATTTACTACTTTTTTCCATATTGGAGTTTTCATCTGTTCAAAGTTTGTGTAGACTATGTTTGTATAGTTTGGCTTATAATTACTATACTGAAATAGGATTATTTCAGAATTGAGTCAGTGGTGAGAAGGAAAGCCATCTGGTGTAGCTGAATCCACTTTCTTTTACTGAGAATGTTTTTGATATCTAACTTATCTGAGGAATAGTGATTTGGTAACAAATCAGAGTGTTTTTTTTTTTTCTTTTTTCTTCAGGTGGTTGTTTTAAATCACATTCAATCCCAATAGTACTACTAACATTATACAAGTCATCTCAGTTAGAAGCATTTTCCCAAGTAGCTTTTAATTTTATTCTCACAATTGCCTGACCAGACTGGTAGAGTGAGTGACAGTTTCCTTACAGGAAACTGAAGTTTAGTTAGTTTATTCAGTATTTTCCTTTCCCCCCCAGAAGGGTCATGTTTATGGATTGCCTTCTCCCTGCATTATCCCTCTTTCTTATAAATTTCTTTTTTTTCTGTAAGTTTCTTCTGATGTTTTTATTTATTTATTTTTTAAAATATATATTTTATTGATTTTTTTTTTTTACAGAGAGGAAGGGAGAGGGATAGTTAGAAACATCGATGAGAGGGAAACATCGATCAGCTGTCTCCTGCACACCCCCCACTGGGGATGTGTCTGCAACCAAGGTACATGCCCTTGACCAGAATTGAACCTGGGACCCTTCAGTCTGCAGGCCAATGCTCTATCCACTGAGCCAAACCGGTTAGGGGTGGTGTTTTTATTTTTATTATTTTTTATTTTTGGTGCCCTGACCAGGAATCAAATCCTGTATCCTTTAGTCTGCATGCTCATGCCCTATTCACTGAATCAACCCAAGCAGGGCTGTTTTGTTGTTGTTGTTATTTTAATGTTTATTGATTTCAAAGATAGAAAGGGAGAGAGAGAGGAGAAACATCAATGATGAGAGAGAATCATTCTGCTGCCTCTTGCACGTCTCCTACTGGGGATCAAGCTCACAACCTGGGCATATGCTCTGGTCTGTCATAGGTCAATGCTCCACTACTGAGCCACACCACCCTGGCTCCATTGATTTTATATAGAGAGTGGAAAGGAGCTAGAGGGAGAGAAACAAATCAATGTGAGAGACATCAATTGTGGGTTGGTACTCTAATCACTGAGTACCAAGCAGGGCTCTTCTCAAATCCTATATAATAAAAGTGTAATATGCTAAGTGTCCAACTGATAGGTTGACCATTTGGTTGACCATTTGATCAGTTGCTATGATGTGTACTAACCACCAGGGGGAAGACGCTCAGACCAGTAAGTTAGCTTGCTGCTGGGATCCGGTGGATCGGGACTGGGCCAGAGGGCCAGACACACCCTGGAGCCCTCCCAAGGTTCCTCCCTGGCTGGTTGGCCAACCTCCAGCAGTCCCTCCCCGGCCGGCTCAAATTGGCCCCAGTCAGGGCCGGCCAACCTCCTCTGGTCCCTCCCCGGCTGGCCCCATCAGCCCCCATTGGGCCTGGGCAAGATGGCCCTGATCAGCCTCGATCTCCTGCCAGGCAAAGAGACCCACCTGTGTACAAATTCATGCATCAGGCCTCTAGTTTTTAATATTTGTCTAAATTTATTTTATTTTCTTTAGTTAGCTTATTACATTGTTGTTGTTTTTTAATATTTTTATTGATTTTTTACAGAGAGGAAGGGAGAGGGATAGAGAGCTAGAAACATCGATGAGAGAGACATCGATCAGCCGCCTCCTGCACGCCCCATACTGGAGTTGTGCCCGCAAGCAAGGTACATGCCCCCCGACCAGAATCGAACCCGGGACCTTTCAGTCTGCAGGCCAACGACACTCTATCCACTGAGCCAAACCCTTCTTGGCTATTACATTGTTTTTACAAAGTAATCACAAAGTAAACATCATGTACCTTTTGAAGTGATGTAGTAGAAGTACATAGTACCTAAAAGTGTTCTTGCCAAAAAATTGTTTTTACCAAAAAATGGAACCTGAATTTGATCGAGCCTGTAGAGACTAGAGGAACATGTTAAACCACACAAGATAGTGTTACAATCAGCAAAATCTAGAAAGTGGGAAATTCTACAAGTCAAATGACCTAGTTTTTTAAATAAGTGATGGGGATTGGGATGGGGAGAGAAGGGAAAATCTATAGAATAAAAGAGACTTGAGACATAGCAACCAGAGACAATGTGTGGATCTTGTTTGGATTCTGATTTATACAGATTTAATTACTAAATTTTTATGAGACAGTGAGGAAAATTACAACATTAATTATATAATTACAACATAATTATATACTAACATTAATTACAACATTAAAGGAAATTATTTTTTAGGAGTAATAATGGTTTCATGGTTATGCTAAAAAAAAGTCTTTCTCTTTTGAAAATATGTTCCAAAATATTTACAGAAGAAATTATATGATGGCTGAGATTTATTTTCAAATAATCTGGGTGTCAGCCATGGACATAAATATTATTGGCTGTGAGTTGATAATTGTTAAAACTGGGTAGTACATGGAGGTCATTTTACTGTTTCATTTGTGTAAATACTTGAAATTTTCCATATAAAGAAATTTAAAAGGTAATCACATGCAAAAAAAAGTGCTCAGGGATATGCACCCACTGATAGCTCTTAAAGTATATCAGTGAAACCTACTGGTAATTGATAAGTATTATCAACTAATCTTTTAAGTGCTATAGGTCATGTAGAATATTGAAACAAGTAATATATATTCTGTTTTGATGTCTGAAAGTTCAGTGAGAATAAGGATCATATTCTCTGCTGTATTTTTGGCTCCTGGCACAGTAGACACTTAACAAGTATCTATTGAATGAACTTAAAACCTTACCTTGGCTAGGTTATAACCACTTAAAGTTGAACTTCTAAGAATAAATATGTATTTTAAAATAAATTATTGAGCTGCATTTATTTTCTTTTTCTTTTTTTCCCTACCCTTCTAGTCTGGAGTTGATCAAAGAGCCTGTTTCTACAAAATGTGACCACATATTTTGCAAGTAAGTTTGAATGTTTTATGTGGCTTCATTATTACCTTTTGTGCTTATCAACTTTGTAACAGAGGAAACACCCAAATTTAAAGAAGCTTTAGCTTCTTTAATTAAGTAAAAAAGAAAAATCCAACTTGATTTCATTATGTCTCAGAGAATACACAGAAAGTCACCATGAGTTGGTTTTAGCCATAGTTCCTGGTAAAATATTGGCATGTTTAGAGGGAAATCAACTCACTTTGAGCAGCTGTTTGTTTTTTTGTGTCCATGGGAAAGCAGATTGCAAGCAATTATGCAATAAACAAATTATGTTTCAACCTTGCCAGTTTCTCTTTTCTGTACATTCTGCATGTCTCACTTTTTCCCTTCTAAGATTCAGTGTTTGCCTGCTTCATAATCCTTGTAAAGATAGGAAAGGAAACTGGTTTGGCTCAGTGAAGGAGCGTAGGTCTGCAGACTGAAGGGTCCCGGGTTCGATTCTGGTCAGAGGCATGTATCCTGATTGCTAGCACATCCCTGGTGGGGGGCCCTCTCTCATTGATGTTTCTAATTCTCTATCCCTCTACCTTCCTCTGTGTAAAGGATCAATAAAATATATTTGAGAAGAAAAAAAAAAAAGATAGGAAAGGATCTGATATCAGTTTATATTTGGCTAAAACTCATTCATACAGATTCAAGTTACATTTACATTTTTAAAAACCTTGCCCTTTGAAATGAAAATGCTTCTTTTCTTTTTAATCTTTACTGTTGAAAGTATTACATATGTTCCCCTTTTTCCCCCACATGAAAATGTTTCTTGGTGAAAGAATTTCAGAAAAAATTTGATAGGTAATTTAGTGGAACAAGAGAGTATTTTCCTTTCCTGATGTTAAGCTATGATTGAGACTTTTCCTGAATGACAGTTAATTTGTTTTTAAGTATTGTTTTTCTTTTTCAATTGACAAAGCATGTCCCTTATAATGAGTTTAACTAGCACAAAAGGTTATATGATGCAAAGTATATTTCCATCCTAACCTCAAATCCCTGTGTTCCTCTTCCCTTTCCAGAAACAACTACAATGATCAATTTCTTATATATCTTCTCGGGAATTTTTCAATTTTAAGAGTTTTAGCTTGGGATTTATTGGTTTTCATGAATGTCCTAGAATGATACTCAATTTTAAGTTCAACTGTATTAAAAACAGGGCATTTGCAATTTGGGGCAGTCAATAATTTTTATCAAATTCTTAGTATGTTTCCATAACCTAAAAAATGTGAGAAGCATCTGGCATTAAGAATGATGAGGGCTGGCTGGAGCTGAGGGAAACCTGTTCACTTTGGCGGGACATCCTCTGAGCACTAGTCTGCCAGCTGGCTGGCTCCTGCCTTCTTCTATATTTTGTATTCTTCCCATTCATCTGTCCCAACAAGGGTCTAGAGCCCATTTCCACGGTCTCTCACCCCTTTCTCATGTCAGTCACTCCACTGATCTAGATCTCTTTCCAGCGGTTTCCTTCTGATTCCTCAGGCCCTTCTCCTTGTTCAGGTGCCAGGGCAGCACAGCTTGCTTTCTCTGCTTCAGGGATTTTTAGTTTTGTGGCCTCTAGAGGGAAGCGTCTCAAACTATCTATAGTATAAGACCAGTTTCTTCATAGGGCAGAGGTTCTCAACCCCTTTGGGGGTCGCCTAAGACCATCAGAAAATGCAGATATTTACATCACGATGCATAACAGTAGCAAAATTTCATGGTTGGGGGTCACCACCACATGAGGAGCTGTATGCAAGGATCGTGGCCTTAGGAAGGTTGAGAACCACTGATCTAGGGAGCAGTCACAAGATCAAGCTTAATTTTGCTAAGAGGGCTGTGCCCTCTAAGCTGGGACTTGTTTGGGGCTTTGCCAACAGGTCAGTCCCACGCTTAACCCTATAACCCCTCCCTACAAGGGATGGCTGAGGTCTAAGGATCAGAAAGACCAAGCAAGGCAAATCTTGGAGTCAGCTGACTGAGGAAATACAGTAAGTGGTGAGTTCATGTTAGAGAGGTTTGATGGCTAGCGATATTACATCTTAGTATCAGGGAATTTTGGAGTCTAGCAATGTCTAAAGCTGCCCTTCAGTAAACATACTGCATTTGCTTAAAAAAGTATTGCCTTTTCTTAAGCATTTAACATCCAAGAAGCCCAAAACTTGTCTCAGATCTTTTCACTAAGCACCTCATGTAGAACATGTATATGAGTGTGTCTTTATTTAATTGGTGCATCACATAGATTCCCCAGGATTCTAAAACAGAATCTAATAAATTCTGAGCCCTGAAAGATTTTCCAATGTTCTGTTGAACCATCAATATTTTCCTTCAGTCTTTTTAAGTGATGTACAAGCTCACTTTCTCTTTTGAGTTAACGACCTTCATACATGTGTTCTTTCTCTAGCAAAAAGAAAGACTGGAAACCATATTTTGGTTTTTGTACATTTACCTAGTCCCCTGTGTTATTTATGTAATTATTATACAGGCTACAACACTCTAGCTTAGCTATTGTGTTCCACAGTATTCTTTCTGTTGAGACACTTCTCTCCCTATTCCCACCCAGAATTGTTTAATTGTACCACTTCCCAGTGTAATGCATTGATGCCTCCTAGAACTATTATGGTAGATTACAAGTAGGATTTATATCTTCTCAAGGAGTGTCCTCTATTCTGTGGCTCTTCAACAGTTATTTACATACAATACAGGTAGCTTTTTTATATCACTTTTCCATCCATAAACTATAAAGTTATTGCCAGGTAAGGCATCTGTATTGGTGATTGTTTCTGCTTTTTGGTTTTAATGAGCAATGCTGCTATGTACATTTGTGTACAAGTTTAACATGGACTAGTTTTCATTTCTCCAGGGAAGAAATCTCAGAGTAGAATTGCAGACTCATATAGTAACTCTATGTTTAA
>PVJN01063244.1:0-10751 GCA_004026805.1 Lasiurus borealis
CACTTGTGGACATGGGAAGGACTCGATGATTCAGGTTGCACTGAATGTTAGTTTTACAGGATAATGGATGCTCATTGATTACTCAAATTAAATACAGCATGACCTTCCTAGATGGACAGAAGTTTTTATTAAGGCTCATATATTAAGAAGTTTTTGAAGTGGAGTCTAGGAATAAAACATGTTCTATTATAATTGGTTGCACCTGAAATGTTCTTCAATTAAGTAGTGTAGATTAGTCAAGGGCTAATGTCTGGGTAGTGGAGTATTCAAAGTAATAAATGGCCCCTGCCTTTGATTAAATGCAAAAATGAAGCTGACGTGTTTAATCAACCACAAATGCCTCTTTACAGCAAATAAGTACACTTTAACACATGGGCCATTATAACTTCTCTGTAGCAAGGAAAAGCTTTCAGTGTGTTTATCCAACCGATAATGAAAATACCATCATGCCGCAAGAGGGTCTCTTTTGCCTCTTGCTGCTCACAGCGGCATCTACACAGGCATCTACATCTACCAAATTGATCATTTTACTGAGCTGAACAAAATCACCACTTGTCTTTTCCATGAAATTACAGATATTTTTACTCTCAGGGGTTAGTGAAGCTTAGTGGAATACCAATCCAGGAAGAATGAAATATTACCTGTCCTAATCCAATAAAGATGACTAAATCAAGCCAATGATTTGAAGTGGTTAAACCTTGAAAAAGGAGAACATCAATATGTAAAGTGATGAATTGCCCTACCCGTCTCTAAAAGAGGTAGATAACATTGCCACAGGTGTAGCGTTCCACTTTTCCACCTCTTCTTACTACTCATTACAAACTGAGACTGTGTGCTCTCTTCACTCTTCACCATCTCTGTTTGACAGGCCAACTACTAATAAAATCACCCTGATATGGCTCAACTCCATGTTTGTCTACTGTCTCTGGACATTAAATTAGAAAATACTCTTCCTCAAATATGTTTTTTGTCTCTGAAAATTCCATAAAGGAAATAGGGAAATTCGGAACATTCTAATTGACAGCTTATTCCCCTAAGACCTATAGACTTCTTCATCCTCTTTTCAGTGGTATAAAAGGCCAAGCTCTCTGAGCAGCACCACTATTTTTAGCTAGACCTACAATGGGGAAAAGAATCCAACTCTATAAAAAGGCAAGACTTCTTAGAGACCAGCCAAATGACATATTTGTTATATCCACTTTTATATTATGCATCTATTTCCACGTAAAGAAAACATGTTTATTTATATGGTGTATAAATGAGGAAGACTTCTGTAATAAGTTACACAAATGAAATAGCTTAAAACAACAGAAATTTATTTCAAGTTTGGAAGCCAGAATTTTTATAAGATGTCAATGGAGCTGCATGCCCACTGAAGGCTCAGGAGGGAACTTGTTCTTTACTCCTTTTAATTACTGGTGGTTGTCAGCATTTCTTGACTTGTGGCCACATCCATGTAATTTCTTAATTTCTGTCCCCAGGGTCACATTGATTCATCTTCTCCTGCTGTTAAATCTCCCTTTGCCTGACTCTTCTAAGGACACATCATTAGATTTAGTGCATACCTGGATAATCCAGGATAAACTTGTCTCAAGGTCAAAAACTTAATATCTTTTGTCATATAAGGTAATATTCACTCTTATCTATATACTAGAGGCCTGGTGCACAAAATTCATGCTGGGAGTGTGTGTCCCTCAGGCCAACCTGAACCCTCTCCAATCTGGGACTACTCAAGGGATGTCCTACTGCCTGTTTAGGCCCAATCCTACCAGACAGCCCTCTCACAATCCAGGACAGCTGGCTCCCAACCGCTCACCTGCCTGCCTTCCCTAAATGCCCCTAACTGCTTCTGCCTGCCAGCCTGAAACCCCCCTAACCACTCCCCTGCCAGCCTGATTGATGCCTAACTGCTCCCCTGCCAGCCTGTTTGCCCCAAATTGCCTGGTCACCCCTAATTGCCCTCCCCTGCAGACCTGGGTCCTCCAACTGCTCTCTCCTGCAGGCTTGGGTCCCCCACAACTGCCCTTCCCTGCAGGCCCAGTCACCTCCAATTTCCCTCCTCTGCCAGTCTGGTCACCTCTAACTGCACTCCCCTGTAGGATTGATCACCCCCAACTGCCCTCCCTTGCAGGTCTGGTCCCTCCCAATTGCCCTACCCTGCTAGCCATCTTTTGTTGACCATCTTGTGTCCATATAGGGGCAGCCATTTTTGACCACATGGGGGCAGCCATCTTATGAGTTGGAGTGATGGTCAATTTGCATGTTACTCTTTTATTAGATAGGATAGAGGCCTGGTGCACAAGTGGGGGCCAGCTGATTTGCCCTGAAGGGTGTCCCAGATCAGGGTGAGGTTCCCTTGGAGCATGGGGCAGCCTGAGTGAGGGGCCTGTGGTAGTTTGCAGGCTGGCCACATCCCCCAGCGACCCAAGTGGAGGCCCTGGTATCTGGAATTTATTTATCTCCTATAATTGAAACTTGGTAGCCTTGAGTGGAGCCAAGTCTCTGGCTTGCTCCATGGCCCACACCAGTTTTTGTTGGGATTTATTTATCTTCTATAATTAAAACTTGGTAGCCTTGAGTGGAGGCCAAGGCAGGTTAGGGCTGCAGGAACTTGGCTTCCTCCATTGCCTGGGGCAATTCAAGCCTCCTGCTCTCTCGAGGTCCATGGCTGCCACAATTTTTGTTGAGATTTATTTATCTTCTATAATTAAAACTTTGAATGGAGGCCTGGGCCAACCAGAGTGTGTGGAAAGCTTGGCTTCCTCCATTTCCAGGAAAACCCAAGCTTCTTGCTCTTTCCATGGCCACAGCCATTTTGGTTGGGTTAATTTGTAAACTTGCTCATGATTGGCTAGTAGGCATGGCTTATGGGTGTGATGGAGCGATGGTTAATTTGCATATTGCTCTTTTATTAATATATAAAAGCCTAAGCAACCAAATATCTGTTTGACCATTCAACCAGTAGCTATGATGTACACTGACCACCAGGGAGCAGACGCTCAATGCACAGGCATGAAAACATGGAACTGATGAATCTCAGAGGGAAGGCAGAAGGGGGGAGGGCAAGAAGAGATTAACCAAATATTTTCTAATGCATGCTAGAGACCTGGTGCATGAATTCATGCACCAAGGGGGTCTCTCGGCCTGGCCTATGGGGATTAGGCTAAAATTGGCAGTTTGACATCCCCTGAGAGGTCCCAGATTGAGAAAGGTCACAGGCCAAGCCAAGGGACCCCAGAGGTGCACAAATCCATGCACTGGGCCTCTAGTATCATATATATATATAAAAGCCTAAGCAACCATTACAACTGGTTGAATGGGACGACCAGAATGGTCACTATAATGTACACTGATTCCCAGGGGAAAACATTCAATACAGGAGCTGCCGCCATGTGTTCAGTGTGTGCTCACAGCAGGAGCACTCATGGCTGGCAAACGCAGCTGTGGCCTTGGGAGCCTCTCCTTCCTCCCCAGCTGCCTGCTACTTCGGCACTGCTATCTCCCTTGGGGCAATGTTGGACTGCCGATTACAGCCTGAAACCGGCAGTCCAACATCCCCCAAAGGGTCTCAGATTGTGAGAGTTGCGAAAGGGCTTAGGCCAGGCTGAGGGACCCCACCTGTGCACGAATCTGTGCACCGGGCCTCTAGTAAAGTAATAATCACAATTTCTAGAGATTGGGACATGGCCATCTTTGGGCAGGCTACATTCAGGCTACCACTAAATACAAGAACATGTTTATTTATGCAATTTAGATACCATCAATTTCTTTAGTTGTCTATTCATAACAAAGTAACAATAAAAAAGAATAATCCTGAAAAATCACAGAAAAAAAACACATGGGCTTTTCCATACTAACTGCCTATTTTTGGAGTATTATGAATTATTATTTTCATAATTCGGAGAGTTGTAATGTAAGCTTTCAACAATTTCTTTAAGTGGACCTATTAGATTGTTTCTTTTGAATCCCTCTTCCTTAACCTCTTTTGTATACTTTTCTTATTCTAAAACATTAGTTTTTTGAATTTCTGAATTTTTGATATTCTAGTAACCTGGTTTTCCTAGATCTATGAGAAATGTTAACATTTGAAAGAAATGTCAGTGATGAAAGTAAAACTATAATTGTCACAGACTTAGTCCTTTGATCTCTATTGTCACATATTCTATCAAGGTATTCAAATAACTAATCCATCCATGAAATTTGAATTTTCAGCTTATTTATATACAGCTCCAGCACTGACCTTTCTTCTTTACTGTTTTCAAAATGCTTTTGTTTTTATGTACCATATCCCTTTAAATGCAACATGCTTAAAACATAACATGTGTTTATTCCAAGGTCAGTTACCACTCAAGTTTCCATATTTTTGTCAGAGAAGTTATCATCTTTCTCTAAAATGACCTGGCTGTAATTCTCTCTCTCTCTCTCTCTCTCTCTCTCTCTCTCCCTTGTTTATAATTTTTATTTATTCTTTAAAAAAAACAACAACCTTACCTTCTTTTTAGTCCAAACTTTACCACCTGAAAAAAAAAGAAAATAACACAGTTAACTTGTAATTTACTTACACTATTTCTCTGCAGAATATAATCTAAGGAGTTGGAGTCTGCTCCTTAACAACTAGGCCTGTGATTAAGTAGACTGATGTTATTTGCTAGAAGGAAGAAGTTTTATCTCTGAATGCCATTGGCAGGATAGCCCTGGCAAAGGGCTGTCTATTGTAAGTGGAACCCTGGATCTAAAAGGCATTCTTCCCTGGGGAATGTTAAGAAGGCCACACAACTCTCTGGAGGATAAGATGGAAATGTTTTGTACTTAAATCCTCCTACTGTGTGAAGCGATCACATGGACCTCACATAGAGACCTCATTGATTCTAGGACAGAGGGGCAGATCTGAGAAGCCACCCTTGACACCCCAGACCTCTCCCTGTTTTTCTGAGCCTTTTGATTCCCTATATCCCTGACATTAGTTAGTAAAATTTGACACTGAGGACAAACTCTTATTCATGGGAGTCTGATTTGAAAATCTGATGCTATGTTACCTCACCACCTATCTACTACTTGCATTAACCAATTTTATTTCTTATCCCCACTAATCCCCTATAAAAACGATAATAAATAATTTTTTCTTAGATTCCACTTTTAATCACCCCTTCCTTGCTAATATCATTAGTAAATGCCCATTGTCTAAATATTAAATTAAAAGTCCTTATCTAAAAATTAAAGACAGCTGTGTAGCAATCACAGTGTTTGTGTAGTGCAAATAATAGACCATTTTGACTTTATCTAGCCACAACTTAGTGCATAAAAATTAGGAAAAATATCAATTCCAGAAGGATTTAATATGTGTATGAAAAATAAAATTTTAAACCTTATAGAAAATAATATTGATATCAACTTAAGAGCCAATCACTCTCTTTACTAGGGAACTATATATACCACAGTAGGGGAAGATTCCTTAAACAAAATATACAAACACTTATAATATAGAAAAATTAAACTAAGTTCAACTACATATAAAATCCATGATTCTTTTCATTATAAGGGACTATAGCCACCTTCATCTTATTTACAACATATAAAAAAACACCCAAAAAACAGAATTCCATATATATTTGTGTATATATATATATATATATATACTTGCTATGAATCAGTAAGAGGAACAAAAAAAATAGAAAAGGGGGGCCTGGTCAGTATTTCTCAGTGGTTGAACATTGACCTATGAACCAGAAGAAGACAGTTCATTCCCAGTCAGTACTTATGCCCGGGTTACAGGCTCCATACCCAGTGCAGGGCAGCCAGGAGGCAGCCAATCAGTGATTCTCTCTCATCATTGATGTTTCTATCTCTCTCTTCCTCTCTCTTCATCTCTGAATCAATAAAAATGTATTTTTTAAATGTGGTATGTTGACATAATGAGTACTATAGAGAACATCTCAACATCAATCAATCTCAAAAATCTAATGTTGAGGGGAAGAAAACTAATGCTCAGCACAATAAGTTGATTTCATTACATGAGTTCACAAACATTTTAAAAATCTTAATATATATTTATAGGAAGTGAAACTATGGGGAAATTAAGGAATTAATAAACACAAAATTCATCATATTGGTTACTGATGATATAGGAGAAATTTAGGAAGGGAATTAAGATGGGCACATACATCTCAAAAATAATAGTTAAGTTCTGTTTATTCAAATAGATGAATGCCAAAATCCTCAACAAAATCCTAGCAAATTGGATCCAGTAGTATATCAGAAAGATCATACACCATGACCAAGCAAGATTTACCCCAGGGATGCAAGGATGGTACAATATCCACAAATCAATAAACTTGATACATCACATAAACAAATTGAGGGGGGGGAATCACATAATCATATCAATTGATGCAGAAAAAGCATTTGACAAAATCCAACACCCTTTCTTTATAAAAACTCAACAAAGTAGGAATAGAAGGATCATACCTCAACATCATAAAAGCTATATATGATAAACCCATAGCCAATATCACACTCAATGGGCAAAAACTAAAACCATTTCCCCTAAGAACAGGAACAAGATAGAGATGCCCACTCTCACCACTTCTGTTTGACATAGTACTGGAAGTTCTAGCCATTGCTATCAGACAAGAAGAAATAAAAAGCATGCAAATTGGAAAAGAAGAAGTAAAACTACACTTGTTCACAGATGACATGATACTGTGCATAGAAAATCCTAAAGACTCCATCAAAAAATTAATAGACTTGATAAATGAATTTAGCAATGTATCAGGAAACAAAATTAATGCCAAGAAATCTATGACATTTCTATATACCAATAGTGAACTTACAGAGAGACTAAAAAAGCAATCCCATTTACCATCGTACCAAAATATTAATATACCTAGGAATAAACCTAACTAAAGAGATAAAAGACCTATAGGCAAAAAACTATAAGACACTGAAAAATTAGGTAGAGGAAGATATAAACTAATGGAAGAACATACCGTGTTTATGGATTGGTAGAATCAATATCATCAAAATGTCCATTCTACCCAAAGCAATCTATAGATTCAATGCAATCACCATTAAAATACCAATGACATATTTCACAGACCTAGAACAAATTCTCCAAAAATTCATCTGGAATAATAATAAAAAAAAAAAAGATCCTGAATAGCTGCAGCAGTCCTGAGTAAGAAGAACAAAGTAGGTGGGATCTCAATACCAGATTTCAAGCTGTACTACAAAGACATTGTTCTCAAAACAGTCTGGTACTGGCACAAGAACAGAGATATAGACCAATGGAATAAAATAGAGAACCAGAAATCGACCCAAACTACTATGCTCAATTAATATTCAACAAAGGAGGTATGAACATAAGATGGATTTAAGTTAGTCTCTTCAATAAATGGTGTTGGGAAAATTGGACAGATACATGCAAAAAAAATGAAACCAGATCACCAACTTACACCATATACAAAAATAAACTCAAAACGTATACAGGACTTAAACATAAGATGGAAAACCATAAAAATACTAGAGGAATCCACAGGCAGCAAAATCTCAAACGTATACCAAAGGAACTTCTTCACTGATAATGCTCCAAGGGCAATAGATGCTAAAGAGAAAATAAATAAATGGGACTACATCAGAATAAAAAGCTTTTTCACAGCAAAAGAAATCATCAAAAAAAAACAACAAGAAAGCCCACTCTATGGGAGAACATATTTGCAAATGTTATCACTGATAAGGGTTTAATCTCTAACATCTACAGGCAATTTATACAACTTAGGAAGGTAAATGATCCAATAAAAAAATGGGCAGCGGACCTAATTAGAATATTTTCAAAAGAATACAGAAGGAAGGCCAAGAGACAAATGGAAACATGCTCAAAGTCACTAATTATCCAAGAGATGCAAATCAAGACAACAATGGGATAGCATCTCACACCTGTCAGAATGGCAATCATCAACAAATCAACAACAAGTGTTAGCGAGGATGCAGACAAAAAGGAACCCTCATGCACTGCTGGTGGGAATGCAGACTGGTGCAGCCACTGTGGAGAACAGTATGGAGTTTCCTCAAAAAACTAAATATGGAGCTCCCATTTGACCCAGCAATCTCCCTCCTAGGAATATATCCTAAGAAACTAGAAACACCAATCAGAAAGGATATACGAACCCCAATATTCATAGCAGCACAATTTACAATTGCTAAGATTTGGAAACAGCCTAGGTGTCCATCAGCAGATGAGTGGATTAGAAAACAATGATACATCTACACAATGGAATACTATGCTGCCATAAGAAAGAAAGAATTCTTATCATTTACTGAAACCTGGATGGAACTGAAGAGCATTATGCTAATGAAATAAGCCAGTCAATGAAAGAAAAATACCACATGATCTCACTCATTTATGGATAATAAAGAACATTATAAACTGATGAACAAAAAGATAAATACAGAGGTAGTAAAGAATCAAACAGACTGTCAAATTACAGTGGGAAGCTTAGGGAGAAGTGGAGTAGATAAGAGATCAACAGAAGAACTTGTATGCATGCATATAAGCATAACCAATGAACACAAGACAATGTGGGGTTAGGACATGCATGGGGGGAGCAATGGGAAGATACATGTAATACATTAATTAAATAATAAATAATAAATAAATAAAAATTAAAAATGCACAGAACTGAAAAGATATAATTTTTTTGGGAAGACTTATTATCACTAAAATGGTATTTCCTTCAAATTAATATATACTTTCAATTTGAAAAAAAAGACAGGGAACAATAAAAATACTTGAGTAATCCACAGGCAGCAAAATCTCAGACATATGCTGAAGCAATTTCTTCATTGATACAAATCCTAGGTTAATGGAAGCTAAAGAGAAAATAAACAAATGCAACTACATCAAAATAAAAAGCTTTTCACAGCAAAAGAAACCATCAACAAAACAACAAGAAAGACCATTACATAGAAGAACATATTTGTCAATCTTATCACTGATAAAGGTTAAATCTCCAATATTTACAGGGAATTCATAAAATGCAACAAAAGGAAGATAAATAATCCAATCAAGAAATGGGCAATGGACCTAAATAGAGACTTTTAGAAAGAAGACAGAAGGAAGGCCAAGAGACATATGAAAACATGTTCAGTGTCACTAATTATCTGAGAGATGCAAATCAAAATGACAAAGTGGTACCATCTCACACCTGTCAGAATGGCAATCATCAACAAATTAATAAGTGACAAATGTTGGTGGGGATGCGGAGAAAAAGGAATCTTGGTGCACTGCTGGTCAGTATACAGATTGGTACAGCCACTGTAGAAAACAGTATGGAGTTTCCTCAAAAAACTAAAAATGGAATTCCCATTTGACCCTCTAATACCACTTCCAGGAATATATCCCAAGAAGCTAGAAACATCCATCAGAAAGGATATATGCACATTTATGTTCATAGCAGCACAATTTACCATAACTAAGATTTGGAAACAGCATAAGTGCCCATCAGCAGGTGACTGGATTAAAAAATTGTGGTACATCTACACAATGGAATACTATGCTGTGCTAAAAAAGAAGGAATTCCTACCATTTGCAACAACATGAATGGAACTGGAGAGCATTATGCTAAGTAAAATAAGCCAGTCAGAGAAAGATAAGTATCACTTGATCTCACTCTTTTATGGAATATAATGGACAACATAAACTGATGAACAAAAACAGTTCCAGAGACAGAGAAACATCAATCAGACCATCAAACCTCAGAGAGAAATAAGGGGAATGGGGATAAGGGGAAAAGATCAACCAAAGGACTTGTATGCATGCATATGGGCCTAACCAATGGACATAGACAACAGGAGAGTGAGTGCATGAGTAGGGAGGATAGGTGCTAAGGGGGGAATATGGACACATATGTAACACCTCAATCAATAAAGAAATTTAAATAAATAAATAAATGAAAAGTACACAGAGTTTGTTTTATTATTATTATGAATAACCTGAATAAATATTAGAAATGTTTTTTTATATATTTAACTTTTAATGCATCTATTATTAGCCAATTTTATTTTATTTTAATATTATTTATTAACTTTTTACAGAGAGAAAGGGAGAGGGATAGCTAGAAACTTCAATGAGAGAAAAACATCAATCATCTGCCTCCTGCACACCCCCTAATGGATATGTGCCCACAATCAAGGTACATGCCCTAGACCAGAATCGAACCTGGGACCCTTAAGTGTTCTATCCACTGAGCCAAACCAGTTAAGACATTATTAGCCAATTTTAGAGCCCTGTCCAGAGATCCAGCAATACAATATAGTATCTATTCACACATTAAAATTTGTAGAAAGCCAGTGTATTTTAAAAAGATTAGTCTCTGGTGGGTTCTTCCTCCCACCATCCTTTAGAATCCAATGCTTAAAACTTGGTGCTTCCAGGATCCTGTTCTTAACACAATTCTCTCCTAATTAATTGCATATTCTTCATGTTCAATCCTATCCACTATCATTGTTTTAATCATCACCTATGTGCTGATGATTCCCAAAAAATATATTTTTCCTCTATTTCAGATTCACTTATTCAAGTTTCTCTCAGTGGTTAACCAACACTGTAAGACTACATGAGTACATCTAAATTCAACTCCCTCTACTCCAGACAAATTCATCTCTGGTGTTTCCTTTCACAGTCCATAGCCTCTCATTGGCTGTCAGAAACTGGATTCATCTTCCTCTTTCCCTTAGTCAATTCTCATCATCCTCCC
>PVJN01063245.1:0-10811 GCA_004026805.1 Lasiurus borealis
GGAGCATTTTATCTCTCACTCCCCGTATCTCGGATGCTGGCGCTGCTGGAGGGTTGCACCGTGCCATGGCCTCGACTCCCCGCCTCAGTCCTCATTCCTGGAAGGGATGGGAAAGCTTTCTCTCCATCTTCCGGCTTAAAAATAGACCTTAAACACACACACACACACACACACACACATAATGAATTCGTGGCTTCAAAAGAATCACGACTCCACTTCTTGGGTGGAATTTAGTTTGGACAATAGTCAATGGCCATTATTGACTGAGCATCATTCACTGTACTTGTTACGCAACCAAACCTTTCTGTGGGGTCGGCATAGCCTCCAGTTAGCGGGGGAGAGAGCGGAGCCTCAGAGAAGCTTGCCCAAACTGGCAAGGGGTTGGGCAGGAGTCTGAGCCCGGTCTGTAGGCCCCTTTCCCTTAGCACCAGAGGCTGCTTTGAGGTTGGGGGGCAGGGCGGACACACAGATCAGAAGCCAAACACTGCCGGGGAGCAAAACTTCCTCTCCTCTCTGGGTTGTGGGCCTGTGATCAGGGGCGCCTGCCCCAGGCCCTCTCCAGGCACTGTGCGGACAGAGGGCAGGCATCGGCGGGCCACTGCCAGTCAGTCCAGAGCGGCGCCAGCTGACAGGAGGCCTTGCAGATACCAGCTTCCCCTGGAGGCTCACGGGTGGGGGGGTAAATGGGTGCAAACCCTCTCCTACTCCTCTGGCTGAAACGAAGCACCTAACATGGTCTGGATTTGTATGTGATTGGGAGTACAGTGGTACCTCGAGACACGAGTGCCCTAACATACAAGGTTTTTGAGATACGAGCCGTCGAGCGAGCGATTTTTGCTTTGAAATACGAGCAACATTTGAGATAGGAGTAATCACGCAGATCAGCTGGTTGCACATGACCCACCAGTTTACCACAACTCGAGTGTCTCATAGTTTCTCACGCCTCAAGGTTACGGAACGAATTAAACTCATATCTCGAGGTACTGGTGATTTTGGAGGTAGTCTTTGTAGTTAAGAGTGAAGACATAACCCTGCTCCCCCCCCTTTTTTAAAGCATAAGCTTCACTTTAACTCCTGTGAAGAGAGGCCCGGGACTCGCTCCCACGGGAAGCTGTGGTGTTGGAATTAATAACCCAGATCTGTTCATGCTCTGCCTTTGCCCGGGCTGCTTTCCAAGATGTGACGTGCTGTCCTGACGTTTCTGCTCTGGATACATCAATGACAATCTGCAGCCCAGGGAGGGGCACGTCCCGGGGACAGACTTGGGTGCCAACGGGCTGCCGGAGCCCATTTACAAGAGGCTTTGAAGTCACCAGAACGCTTGCTGAGCCTAACATCCTGCACACGCGTGGTGACCTCGACGTGGCGGCTTCCACGAATTCCCTTTTCCCTTAAGCCGCCGCGGACAGTTCCAAGTCACACAGCAGGGATCCGGCTTCCGTCTTTGTCTTTCCACTCATGACCGTTGTCCGGGTCTGGCCCGTTTTCTGTGCCCCACTCACTTCCTGGCACTGATTCTGCTCTGAGGGGAGCCGAGAGGACGGGGCAGAGGAGAAGGAGGGAGGCTGCATCATCTACCACAGTGATTCTCAACCTTCCTAAGGCCGCGACCCTTGCATACAGTTCCTCATGTGGTGCTGACCCCCAACCATGAAATTTTGCTACTGTTATGCATCGTGATGTAAGTATCTGCATTTTCCCATGGTCTTAGGCGACCCCTGTGAAAGGGTCGTTCGACCCCCAAAGGGGTCACAACCCACAGGTTGAGGACCGCTGATCTACTGCACCTTGATGCATGGAGAGGCACAGGGCGTGGAGGAAGCGCCGGCCTGGAAGTCAGGAGGCCGGGATCCTGTCTGGGTTCTGCTGGCCACTGGCCAGCTGCCCCCCAACCAACAAGCCACTCCTCCTTGGGCCTGCTCCAGACAGAATGGGGGCTGCGGCTCTCTGGATGGTTCGGGATGGAGCAGAAGAGCACAGTCCTCCGCGGAGAAGACCTGCTGGTTCTGCTTACAGAGGCTGCAGGCTCAGAAGCTGTATTGGAGCAACTGTTTGCCAGCCGGTCTCCTGTGACTTAGCTTGTCATTCACTCATTCACCTCTCGTGGATGTTTGTGGACCAAGCAGATGACTGAGCCCAAGCAGGCGGGCACTGGGCAGGCGTACCCTGATGGCTGTTTCCTTAGCTGGAGTAGGCGGTACGCCTGGTGTGTGAGTGTGCAGAAAAAAGAGACGGAGAGAGTCAAATATAAGTCTGAACGGCTCAACCCGACCAATACTTGTAATAATAAAAACAATACATTCAGCATGGCTTTTAAACATTTCAGAGACGCCGAAACCGGTTTGGTTCAGTGGATGGAGTGTCGGCCTGCAGACTGAGGGGTCCCAGGTTCGATTCCGGTCAGGGGCAGCGTGTATCTTGGTTGCGGGCACATCCCCAGTAGGGGGTGTGCAGAAGGCAGCTGATGGATATCTCTCTTTCTATCCCTCTCCTTTCCTCTCTGTAGAAAATCAATAAAATATGTTTTAAAAAATAAAAAATAAATAAAATAAATAAAAATTTCAGAGACCTTTCACATCTGTTCTTTTGTGAGGCAGGCAGAGCAGGCATCATGAGACCTTATGTTCTGAATTTGTTCCATTATATGTATTCTGAAGTTCTGGGTACATCCGCATAGGAATTTGGGGGGGAGGTGAGGAGGGATGGGACACAATCCAGCTCATAACACTACTTCAAGAAACGAAGTGAATCGCCACGGATACCAAAGGCATCCCATACATTTGCTGGCTTTTTTCTGCCCCAGTATTCTTCAAAGTCTGGTCCAGGTGACCCTGTAATCGATTCTCCTGGGACCTTTATAAAAATAAGCCTGCTCCAGCCCCTGTGTCAGAATCGGGCAGGGATCGGGGAGACCTCAGGGCCCGGGTATGGGGCTTGCTTGCTTTTTACATTTATTTAAAGGTTTGGTTAAATTAAGGGGAATCGGGAAAAGACATAGCAAGGTGACCCCTTAAACTCTCACCCTCCTCTCCACACGTACACACCTCCTTGTGAGCCCCAGGTAAGGGCCAGTGGAAGAGGAGCAGGAGAGAGGGAGGGGCCTGTGGGAAGTCTGAGTGGGAAGCAGAGTTCATCCCTTAGCAGCCCCCTCCACCTCCTCCCCCCCCCCCCCCCCCCCCAACCCCCGGGTGGTGGTTCACTCTGGAGAAGACAATAGAGGTACTTCCTTGCTCCAAGCTAGCATCTTGGTGCCGATTAGCGCCCCCTTCAGTGCAGATCTGCAGGGCTTGCAGTGTTGACGCCTTCAGCGGAGTCTGCCGGCCCTCCCAGGCGATGCCAGGCTGTGGAATGCATGCCGAACAATGGCTCCAGTCACGTTCCCTGGCAGCATACCCGCCGCCCTCCCCCTGCCTTTCAGAATGGCAGAAGACCGACTCCCTGAATCCTGCTGAAGAGCCTGCTGAGGGTGACTTTTTCCAGGGCCGGAGGCTGAACCGGGAGCAGAGGCTGAGGCGGTTCAGGCCTCACTGACTCTGCTCCCAAACTTCCATGTGAGGCCATGGGAGGTGGGGGACTGGCCGGGCCATGCTGGCTCCTTAAGCTGACCCAGAGCGAGCAGATTTGCCATCCAAATGGCCTTTTAACGCAACCCAAACAGCCAATGGGAGCCCGTGGAGTGGGCGTCTGAGTGTGCCACGCCTGCATCGGCGTGGTCACTGGCCTCCAAGTCAAAAGTGCCAGCCAAACAGCGGCAGGAGCGAGACCTTCCCTGAAAACGGTTCTCCCAGCACCGTGGCAGCAAGGCGCCATCAAAGAGAAGGCCGTCGATCACCCGATCCTTCCCTTTCTCTGCTGCTCTGGCTGAGATTTCTCGTGTCTTAAAATACTTGCTGGCTGCAAGCGCGGTGACTCACCTGGCCTGGCATTAAGCAGAACTGTCAAGCCCCGGCACAGAACCCGTTCCTGTCACACACTGTTCCTGTCAACGGGGAGACGCATTTCTTGCTCTCTTGTCAGAATTGGAGCTGCCAGAGACAGCAAAGCGGTTAGGATGTGTCAGACTCGGGCTTGTATTAAACAGAGTGGAGGAAATCAGGCAGGTTCGTGAGAATCTCATCCGCATCCCTTTCCCGGCGAAGATGGGGGCCCCACTTCTGGCAGGCCGCTATCGAAGGTGGAAGTCCATCCGTGGGACCACTCAGCTCTAGCCAGTCTGCTGGCGGCATCCCAGCCGGCTCCCCCCGGTTGCAATGGTTGGGATTCCATGAATACCGACTATGGCAGTGACCTCAGAACTCCTCTGATGCAAATAATTTGGAGACCGCATGGTTTCTTAACTTGAATCAATAAACACTGATTTTACGGTCAATAATTTTACGGTCAATTACACGCTGAGGATGGGTCCTCCCAGTTTCATCGGAGGTCCACTATACATTGCAGAATATTGAGAACTCAGCAGTCAGACCTGGATTGCCTCCCATTATGCCGTGTGACGTTGGCCAAGTTACTTGACCTCTCTGACAGTCTCTTTCCTCCGCTGCCAACGTGGGAACAATATCCTCCTCCACATTACACAGCAGTGAGTGCTAAAAGAGGTCACGAGCCAGAACCGGTTTGGCTCAGTGGATAGAGCATAGGTTTGCAGACTGAAAGGCCCCAGGTTCGATTCCGGTCAAGGGCATGTATCCTGGTTGTGGGCACATCCCCAGTAAGGGGCGTGCAGGAGGCGGCTGATCGATGTTTCTCTCATTGATGTTGTTTCTAATTCTCTATCCTTCTCCCTTCCTCTCTGTAACAAATCAATAAAATATATTTTTTAAAAAAGAGGTCACGAATGTGCAAGGTGCCAGTACAGAGTCTGGCCCATAAAATCTCATTTCTCTCTCTCTTTCTCTCTCTCTCTTTTCACCCCCTGCAATTTGAAATGAGCACCATTCCTGGCTAACAGATGTTGGCACATTTCCGCACGTGGCTGTGCATACTTTTAGGAGGTCACAGAAAACTCCCCAAGAAGAATCAGGAATGATGAGGTTGCAGATCCCGAGACCAGTAGTCACCAAAGTCACCAAAGTCCCCAGAGGGGATTGTCAGGGCCCAGAGGAGCAAAGTCTCTGTTGCTTCTGGAGATGTGGGGGAGTGAGTTCCTTTTTCCTTCCCAAAAGCCCACAAATATTCTCCAAAACGTGACAGCAGGGGCAGCTCCAGGGGCACAGGCGGGAGGCCCCGAGAGCCCACCCCCAGGGCTATCTCTCACCTGCACTGCCTCCAGCCTTCGCCCTCTGGCTAGGGTCAGCCTCAGGCCCAGCTGGCCGCTCCGGATGTCCAGCCACAAAGTCCTGTCTTCTCTGGTTTTTCCCAACAAAACTTCATGCGTTAGCATTTGCCGGGTCCACTCCCTCCCTCCCCCCCGCCCCCCCCTGCACCCTGGCATTTGTTGGGTCTCAGCTTCCCATCAAAGAAAGAGAACGGGTTTGAGTCCAGCTTCCCCCTCATTGGTTGGGAGATGATGGGTAAATTATTTAACCTCTTTGACACTCCATCTTCCCATCTATGAATGGGGCTCCCACATTGTTAGGTTGTTGTGAAGACTAATGTGAAGAAAGTGCATATTAAAATACTTTATAAACTGTAAAATACTGAGAAAAAACAATTCACATCCCTCTTAGCACGTATACCTTACTGACACATAGTAAGTGTGTAAAGACATCGGTCAGGCTGAAACCGGTTTGGCTCAGTGGATAGAGTGTTGGTCTGCGGACTGAAAAGTCCCAGGTTCGATTCCAGTCAAGGGCATGTACCTTGGTTGCGAGCACATCCCCAGTAGGGGGCGTGCAGGAGGCAGCTGATCGATGTCTCTCTCTCATCGATGTTTCTAACTCTCTATCCTTCTCCCTTCCTCTCTGTAAAAAATCAATAAAATATATTAAAAAAAAAAGACATCTGTCAGGCTATTTTCTGATCTTTGCTGTGACAATGCTGTTCAATCCCCAAACCCACGAGGGGTTATCCTGAGCAGTCTTCCAGGGGCACCCAGTGGGTCATCCAGTTGGCTTCTGAGGAGAATCTGACATTCACCAAGTACTCACTCCGGTTAGGCTCATGCCTGGCCCCCTCATTTGACCCCCATTGACCTGGCATTAACCCAAATTCCCTGACTGGTGAGGGGCGAACGAAGCCAGGTCAAAACTCTTCAACCAAATGCTAGTTTGTAAGCATCATCTCTCAGGTGAACTTCATCCCAACAGAGCACCTTTCCCCTTGCGCTTTTGGGGAGCCTCTGGGGTAGGGTGTCTTGTGTGTATTCACCCCAACCACTCCCCAGGTGCCAGGCACTGCCCCTCTCCCTGCTCTGGTAAAAATCTCTCCCCCCCCAACCCCCCCGTGGGGAAGACGCCTTGCTCTCCTCTGAACTCATGAACGGTGACCCTGCAGCCAAGTGTGGAGCAGAGCGTTTGGCCAGCGATCCTGTCCACTTTCAGTGACAGCGCTGCTCTGGAGCAGATCCAACGGGAGGGAGGGCCGAGGACAGGCTGGCCACAGTGTGCTCCGACGACTCCCTTCTCCGGCTCGGACACTTTGCCACTTGGTGAGCTCACTGTGCTTGGCTCCTCCGGAAAGGCGGGGCTGGCCTGGGGCGGTCAGTGTGTGTGGGGGGAGGGAGGGCTCCCCACTCGCTCACCAGACGTGACTGCCTCCTCGTGCAGACTCCAGTGTGTACCCTCCCGCTCTACAGATGCAGACACGAAGGCTCGGAGGTCAGGTCACTCACTAGCACTCAAGGTTACACGGCCAGCAGGTGGCAGAGACAAGAGCCAAGCCCCGAGCCAAGTCCGAAGCCCAAGTTCCTTCTGATCCAAATCCCATGATCAAAGTGGCAACGTGACATGTTGCTCTGACCCTGGCGTCCATACAGAAGGGCACGCTGTGCCGGTCGCTGTTTACCGTCCGCACGTCTCTCCTCCCCGGCAGCTTAAGTTACTTTCAGGCGGGTTTCTGTGGGGAATGGCGCCTTAGTCATAAAATGTGGGGATCCCTTGCCATTTCGCCTTCCTCCCCACCCCTGACTGCCCTCCCAATAGACCTACAACTAACTGCAGTGTTGTTTGGCTCACGGCTAAAAGCACCCTGGTGTTTACACAGATGACACAACAAGCAAATCTTGACTGCCTTAGCCAGTGTTCGCCGAGCTGAGCAAGACACACATTCCTTGACTCGGTTCCCAAAGCCCCTGCAACCTGACCACCCAACACCAGCCCTCTGCTCCTGCCTACATGTCCTGACCCTGCTTTCTTTAGTCTGCCCCCAGCAGTGGTTTGGGGGTCTCTGCCCCCATGCCCAATGCCCTGCTGTCTGCCCCCTTCCTGATGGACACGCCGGTTTCCAGAGAAGGCCTGAACCCAGTCTTGGCTCCACCTTCCTGGCCAGGGCCTAGACCTTCCCCCATGGCCTTGCCAAAGCTCCCCATGGGGAGCTGAGTAGCCTTCTCCCACAGAAGCTGCCGCCAGGAGAGCTGACTCTGCCTAAACCAGCCCCTCTCTCCCCTCTAGAATAAATGGCCCCATTCCTCTCCAGGCATGAGCTCCAGACTGGCTGTCCCAGCTCCACTCCGCTGATGGGAAAACCCTCAGGGAGGAGCAGGCACAGCGGCCTGGCTTGGCCTGTGCTGACCACATCCCGGGAACTCTGGGGTCAGCGCCTTGCAATTTTTTTGGCCCCTCAGACACCACCAGCTGAGATTCTCGGGGGCTCAGGGGCCTGGGGGAAGTGAGGCTCAAGCTGGATTTCTCCAAGACCCTCTTTTATACCCTATAACCCCACCCCGCATTCCCGGTCCTCCCGTTTTTGCTTTCTTTCTCTCCATAGCAGTTACAGCCACTTTGGTATACTGACACACTCCCCGGAGTTTACTAAGTAGTCCACTCGGCGTGTCCCGCGCCTGGCCCGTGGCTGGAGCTCAATAACGATCTGTCGGATGAATGAGTGGAAGGCCCGGGCCTTGGCAGGAGATGCCAGAGCACACAGACCGAGGCGTGGGGAAAACCAGGAGTTCGCATTTCTCAGCTGTCACCGAGCCCAGCTGCCCGAGGGCTGCCAAAGAGGATTTCCACACTTCCTCGTCTCACAGGGCAATAAAATGCCTACAAGTGCTTCCCCGGCACAGCTCTGGGCACGGCGAGACACGCCAAGCCTTCGGGTGGCTTATTAGCCTGGCCTCCTCGGAGCCACGCACCCCACCGAACCACAGGCAGCTCCCCACTGCAAGGCCTCCGTGCGCCTGCACACCGTCTCCTTCCTTTCCAGACATGAGTCTGCCTTACTCATGTCCCTGGTGCCCAGCACAGTGCAGGGAAGCGGTGGTGTGTGTGATAAGTAGTTGGTGACTAAACGAAGGCCTGCATTCCACATGCAGACAAAACCAGCCCTCTCGGAATTAACTGGGTGACTCACACGCCAGGGGATGATGAGTTTATGTCTTCTTATTGTGATTAATGACTTCTTTGTTCCAAAGAATCTTCAATTTGGAGAGATACGTTTGACGTCTTTGTCAATGTGAAGGTCTCTCCTATGGAAGAATGTTATTTTACAAAAAGACACGGCAAAATACTTAGAGCGAAACTGATTATGTTTCCTTTCCCCAGACCTTGAATACCTGATTTTACTTAGGACTGACATTATGATGATGATGATGATGATGATGATGTGGAGTGCTTTATGATATTGAAAATAAAAGTCTGTGGAGAAGAGCTGATGCTGCCTTTGTCATCTCTCTTAGAATAAAATTTGTTTATTACGAAAAGTTTTATTTTTTAAAATATATATTTTATTGATTTTTTACAGAGAGGAAGGGAGAGGGACAGAGAGCTAGAAACATTGATCAGCTGTCTCTTGCACACCCCCTGACTGAGGATGTGCCTGAAACTTAGGTACATGCCCTTGACTGGAATTGAACCTAGGACCCTTCAGTCCGAAGGCCTAAGCTCTACCACTGAGCCAAACCGGTCAGGGCAGTTTTTGTTTTGTTTTGTTTGTTTGTTTTTAAACTGGCAAAAACTACCTATCTAGTTTCTTTGGGATGTAGGAGAGGGGGCTTTATTTAAAAAGAGGAAATAATACAGAGAAAAAGTAAGACAATTGTCTTCATATTCGCAAGAGGAGAGACTGAGCATTTTCTAAATAAAACTGCTCATGGATTGCACTAAGCTTTAAACCAGACAGACTGGATATTTTGAGTTGATTATATTCCTCAAATTAAATTATTTAAACTAACTGAGTCAGTGTGTTAAAAAAATTAAGAGGAGAAAAATTGCGCTTTGATTTATGACTTTAAACATTATGTATCTCCACCGATCGACTTAAGGGTAAACGCCAGTTCTCTTCAGGCAGATGAGCGCCTCGAGGAGACCAACTTCCTGTGCTCTGAAAGGCAAACGAGAAAAACACACATTGAAAATTTCAAAACATCATCCTTATTATTCCTGACAGCATCTGTGAAGCATCTGAAATCGAACCAAGCCTAAAGCCAGTCTACCCAGTTTAGCAAACCAGTGGGTTCCATTTTTGGTTTGGCTGGTTAGAGCTGGGTTTCAGTCGCTTGCTACGTGGAGTCCTGGCTGACACGGTAACGACGGCATCTATTTTACGTTGTTTGTGTGGCGTTGGGCACAGCTCCACGTGCAGATGGGGCTAATCAAACCCATCTGACGGTCAGATTGCTGTCAACACAAGATCCTGACACTTGTTTTGAAGAGCTCCCCGAAGTCCATTCCTGGGCCTGCCTCCTCTCACAGGACAGAGGGAGGAGGATGAAGGAGGAAGGAGCCTTCCCCCAGGTTAACTGGGGTCAGAATGCCCTTTCTTCCCACTCACCCCTGTGGAGGTGGTACTGAGACCCCATCTCAATCCTTCCTGCTTCTCTACAAGTATGTTTCAGTTTCTCACAATAAAAAGGCTGACCAGAAACTGCACCAGCCTCCCAGCGGTCACTTTCCCTTCCCCGCCCAGCCAGCTCTTCTGCAGCAGTGGGCTCTGCCCCCTCTCCCTGCTGCTCCTCTGTCCCGACTCTCACCTCTAACCCAGTGTGACTTGGTTTCTGCTCTCACATCCCCATCGAAACTGGGTCACAGGAGTCAGTGGTGGTGTCTTCATTGTCAAAGCCAATGGGCACATTCCGGTGACATTTTTCACTGCTGACCACGTTCTCACCCCAGAGACTCTCTTCGTTTGGACTGCTTCATGCCGCCTTTTTCCCTCTCTCCCTCCATTTCTTTGCCTGCCTCTCAAGATCCCTATTTCAACCTTGGAGCTTGTGTCTGCCGGGGTGAGGTTCTCACCATCCCACGGTGTTCTCATTCTGCCCACTCTCTCGGGGCCACCTCAGCCCCACCCCAGCTCCAGTGACCACCTCTCTGTTGACCGTTCCCTAACCCAGGTCTCCCTCTCACCCTTGGCACCACCCATGTTCCTAACTGCCTCCCGGAGGTCTTCTCTTCTAGCGAGTATGTTTATTTATTTTTAAAATATATTTTATTGATTTTTTACAGAGAAGAAGGGAGAGGGATACAAAGTCAGAAACATGGATGAAAGAGAGACATCGGTCAGCCGCCTCCTGCACGCCCCCCCCACTGGAGTTGTGCCTGCAACCAAGGTACATGCCCCTGACAAGAATCAAACCTGGGTCTTTTCAGACTGCAGGACAGTACGCTATCCACTGAACCAAACCCGTTTCAGCAGCGCGTATGTTTAAACACCGCGTCGTCCTCTCGGATCATCTGTTCCTCCGCTAGCTCTCACTGTAAATGTTATCATCTCCC
>PVJN01063246.1:0-10811 GCA_004026805.1 Lasiurus borealis
CCTTCACCTCTTCTAACTCCTCTACCTCCACCACCTCCTCCACCTCCACCCGCACCTCTACTTCCTCCACCTCCCCCACCTTCACCTCCTTCACCTCCTCTACCTCCACCACCTTCTCCTCCTCCTTCTCATTTAGTGTTTTTGTCTGGTTTTAGTTTCAAAGTAATGCTAGTCTTATAGAATGAATTTAGAAATGTTCCCTCCTCTATTTTTTGGTATTTTGAGAAATTAGGTGTTAAATTTTCTCTGAATGTTTGGTGGAATTCACCTATAAGCTGTCTCATTTTGTTTGTTGAATTTTTAAAATTACTAATTTAATTTTATTACTAATAATCATTCCCTTCAGATTTATTGTCTTTTCCAGAAACAATCTTGGATATTGTGTTTCTAGATATTTATCCATTTCTTCTAACACTGTTCAATTTGTTGCATATAATTGTAGCATTCTGTCATGATGCTTTGTATTTCTGTGAAGTTGGTTGTAACTTCTCTTTCACTTCTGATTTTTAGTTCTTTCTCCTTTTATTCTTAAAGAGTGACTACAGATTTAACAATTTTATCTTTTCTGAAAGAACAGCACTTAATTTTACTGATCATTTTTGTTTGTTTTGGTCTCTATTTCATTTATTTTCATGCTGACCTTTATTTTCTCCTTCTACTCACCTTGGGCATGGCTTGTTCCTTTAAGTGCCAACTTCAATTCTTTATTTGAGATTTTTCTTATTTCTTGAGGTGGAACTGTATCACTATGATCTCTCTTATAACTACTTTGGTTTTGTTTCATAGATTTTGGAACATCGTGTTTCCTTTTTCATTTGTCTCAAGATATTTTTTTATTTCCTTTTTAAATTCTTCAATAACCCATTTATTGCGCAGTAGCTTGTTCAGCCCTCACAAGTTTTGTGTTTTTTCCAGTTTTCTTTTTGTAGGTAATTTCTAATTTCATACCTTTGCGGTCAGAAAAGATGTTTGATATGATTTCAATCATTATATTTATTGCAACTTGTTTTGTGGCCTAACATGTAATCTATTCTAAAGAATATTCCATGTGTACTTGAAAAGAATGGTATTCTGCCATTTTGATGAAACATTCTGTAAATATCTATTAAATGACATTAGAATATATAGCCTTAAGGCCTATATTTTCCATGTTGAGAATTTACCTGGATGATGAATTCATTAATGTAAATGGGGGTCAGAGGTGGGTAATGTGTCCTTATAATAATAAAAGGCTAATAAGCAAATAGTTGACATACTGTGATGCATAACAACTGATCAGCATGGACCTGAGACTGCATGGTGCCTGGCTGGAATGGGGAACCTCAGGCTGCACCCCCACTCCAATGCTGGGCCAGGGGACCTGAGCCTGTGCTCTCAGCCCAGTGGGGCTTGACAGGGGTCCTGAAGCTGCACCCCCACTTGGTGGGTTTGATGGGGCACCTGAGGCTGTACCACGCCCCACCCGGTGGGGTTTGATGGGTTGGGACTGGCCAGGACTGGGTCTCGCCCAATGGGGCCGGCTGGGTCTGGGTCTCCTGTGATTTTGAAGTGTGCATGGGTGGGTGGGGACTTGACTCTGGGTCCCTCGGCACACCCTGTCCCTGACAGGAGAGAGATTTTCATATGCATTTTACTCCTCTGACACTTCTATTATAAAGAAAGGGAAAATAGCAATATTAAAATACTTCCTCTAATTAATTCCCTTTTAATGTGCATGAATTTCATGCAGTGGGCCACTAGTTTGTGTGTAACAGTCAATCTCTCCCTTCATGTCTGGTAACATTTGCTTTATGCATTTAGATGTTCCTATCTTGGTTGTATAGATATTTACATGTGATATTGTCCTCTTGTTAGGTCTCTCTGTCATTATGTAATGCCCTCCTTTTTCTCTTGTCACAGTCTTTATTTTAAACTCTATTTTGTCTAATATAAGTATTGCTACCCCAGATTTCTTTTTATTTCCATTTGTATGAAATACTTTTTTCCATATCTTCACTTTTAGTCTCTGGGTTTCTTTATAGGCAGCATTGTGGGAGCTCCTTTCCACGTCCCGGGTGGTTCAGGGTTCCCAGTTCAGGGTTCGGGTTCTGAAGGAGGCCGCACGCAAACGAAATGAGAGACTAAAAAACATTAATTTGGCGATATTGGGGGCCAGGCGGGAGCTTTCCTCTAGTGGAAAGGACTGCCACTTGCTCTGGCCTTTTTCTCCCTTTTATTAAGGCTTTGGGGCACACCCCTAGCCTTTAAGCAGGAAATACCAAAAACAGAAATTAACATGAAACAAACAGAGTTTGCTTCAACCAATAATGTTTCTACTAAACAGTGACTAATTAGCTCTGACCTTTCAGAGCAATTAAGGTTGACCAGCCTTCTGGCTTCCTGTTTACATCCATTTAGTGAGAACAATATTTGGTTTCCGACACAGCATTATAGGTGGGACTTGTTTTTCTAATGCATTCAGGCACCCTATGTCTTTTGAATGGAGCATTTACATTTAAAGTAATTATTATTATTATTATTAATTTTCTTTATTGGTTAGGGCATTACATATGTGTCTTTATCCCTCATTCCCCCCACACCTCCACTTATGCCCTCACTTCCCTGTGTCTGTGTCTATTGGTTATCCTTATATGCATGCATACAAGACATTTGGTTGATATCTCTCCCTTACCCCCACCTTCCCCTACCTTCCTTCTGAGGTTTGATGGTCTGATCAATGCTTCTTTGTGTCTGGGTCTGTTTTTGTTCATCAGTTTATGTTGTTCATGATATTCCACAAATGAGTGAGATCATGTGATATTTATCTTTCTCTGACTGGCTTATTTCGCTTACCATAAGCTCTCCAGTTCCATCCATGCTCTTGCAAATGGTAGGAGTTACTTCCTTCTGACAGCAGCATAGTATTCCATTGTGTAGATTACCACAGTATTTTAATCCACTCATCTGCTATTCGGCACTTAGGCTGTTTCCAAATCTTAGCTATTGTAAATTATTCTGCTATGAATATAATGGTGCATATATCCTTTCTAACTGGTGTTTCTGATTTCTTGGGATATATTCCTAGAAGTGGGACCACTGGGTCAAATGGGAGTTCCATTTTTAGTTGTTGTTGTTTTATGACACTCAATACTGTTCTCTACAGTGGCTGTACCAGTGTGCATTCCCACCAGCCAGGAAGGAGAGTTCCTTTTTCTCCACATCCTCACCAGCACTTGTCATTGGTTGATTTTTTGATGATAGCCATTCTGACAGGTATGAGATGGTACCTCATTATGTTTTTTAAAAAAATATTTTTATTGATTTTTTTTTTTACAGAGAAGAAGTGGGAGAGAGAGTTAGAAACATCAATGAGAGAGAAACATCAATCAGCTGCCTCCTGCACACCCCCCCACTGGGTATGTGCCCACAACCAAGGTACATGCCCTCGACTAGAATCGAACCTGGAACTCTTGAGTCCACAGGCCAATGCTCTATCCACTGAGCCAAACTGGTTAGGGCCTCATTGTGGTTTTGATAAACTTTTTATTGTTCATAATCTCCAACATTCTGAGGGAACTCATACAACTTAAAAAAGGAAGGTAAATAACCCATAAAAAATGGGCAATGAACCTAAATAGATTCTTTTTGAAAGAGGAACTAAGGAAGGCCAAGAGACATAAGAAAACATGCTCAAAGTCACTAAAGTAATTATTGATAGGTATGTAGTTACTGCTGTTCTGTTGTTTTCTGATAATTTTTTTTAGGATTTTGCTATTCTTTTCCTTTTATTCTCTTCCCATGGGATTTGGTTACTTTTTTAGTGGTAAGTTTGAATTATTTTCTCTTTCTTTTTGTGTGTATCTGTGATAGGTTTTTGGTTTGGGGTTACCCTGAGATTCATATACAACTTATTGTGTAAATGGCAGTTTATATTAAGTTGGCAGTCAATTAAGTTTAAATGCATTTTAAAGTACTGTATTTTTACTCCACCCTCTCCATGTTTTATGCTTTTGATGTCATAATTTACATCTTCTTCTGTGTATGTGTGTATATCTTATTTTTATAGACTAGAGCCCAGTGCATAGATTTGTGCACAGGTAGAGGTCCCTCGGCCTGGCCTGCAGGGATCGGGCTGAAACCAGCTCTCCGACACCCTTCAAAGGTCCTGGATTGTGTGAGAGGGTGGTTCTCAGGTGACGCACCCTGGAATCAGACTCCCTCCTTTCTGGTTCCAGGTAGGTCACCTGAGAACTACAGCTGCCATGTGACCACAGCTTGGAAGCTCCTGCATTGAGTGTCTGCCCCCTAGTGGTCAGTAAACGTCATAGCTACTGTTTGGACAGTCGAATGGTCAGCTGGTTGGCTGATTGCTTAGGCTTTTATATATATAGATATGGGGAATTTTATTACTTTTCCTTTTAACCTTCATTCTAGTGGTTGCTCCTACCTTTACTATATGCTTGCCTTTACCAGTGAGATTTTTTCTTTCACATATTTTCTTATTTCTAGTTCTGGCCTTTTCTTTTCCACTTAAATAAGCTGACTTAGCATTTCTTGTAATGGATGTTAGTGGTGATGAACTCTTGGTTTTTGCTTATCTGGGAAACTATCTTTCCTTCAGTTCTGAATGATAGCCTGGTGGGATAGAGTACTTTTAGCTGCAGCTTTTCTCCTTTAATTACTTTGAATATATCAAGCACTCTTCCTGGCCTGCACAATTCTGCTGAAAATTCTGCTGATAGTCTGGTAGGAGTTGTCTAGTGTAGTGGTTGCCAACATTTCAGACCACAGACCACCAGTAATCTGCAGACCAGCAGTTGGCAACTGCAGCTCCAAGGGTTTCCTTAAACCAGCAGTCACCAACCTTTCAGACCTCAAAGACCACCAGTTGGAGACTGCTGGTCTAGTGCTTATTACTTGTTTCCTCTTACTACATTTAAGATTTTCTGTTTTTAACTTTTGATGTTTTAATTATGATGTGTGTTAGTGTGGGTCTCTTTGGATTCATCTTATTTAGAAGTCTGTGCTTCCTGGACTTACATGTCTGTTTCCTTTGCCAGGTTACAGGGAAGTTTTTAGTCATTATTTCTTCAAGTAGGTTTTCTGTCTCTTTCTCTCCCTATTCTCCTTCTGGGATCCCTATAACATGAATGTTAGTATTTTGAAGTTGTCTCAGTGGTCCTTTAAACTCTCCTCATTAAATTTTTTTTTCTTTTTGCTGTTCTGATTGTGTGACTTCCACTATCTTATCCTCACATTGCTGATCTGTTCTTCTGCATCATCAAATCAGCTGTTGAGTTCCTCTAATGTATTTTTAAAAATTTCATTTATTGCATTTTTCAGTTCTGATTGTGTTTTTAAAAATATATTTTCTACCTCTTTGTTGACATTCTCACTGTGTTTATCCATTCTTCTCCTGGATTTGGTGAGCATCCTATGACCATTACTTTAAATGTTTTATGTGGTAGACTGCTTAACTGTGTTTCATTTAATTGTTTCTGGGGTTTTGTCTTGTCCTTTTATTTGGAACATGTTTCTCTTTCTCCTTATTTTACCTAAGACCCTGCGTTTATTTCTATGTATGAGGCAGATCAGCTACATCTCATAGTATTAAAGGAATGACCTATAGAAGGTGTCCTGTGGGGGCAATTAGCACAATCCCCTCTGGTAACCAGGGCCAGGTATTTTGGGGGTGTCTCCTGTGTGAACTGCATGCATCCACCTGTTGTGGTTGGGCCATGACAGTTGTGGGTGCTCTGTAGGATGGGGCTGGTTCCTGACCCAGCTGTGAGGTCCAGCCCCAACTGCTCTGGGTGCATTGGTGAGTCTGACTGTTCCCTGACTATGAGGCATATCTGCAGTGGCTATAACCATGCTGGTGTGTGGCGCAGAGCCCTGGGATGGCTAGCCAAGGGGATTTATCTGCTACTGCTCCTTGTACACTAGTGTGCAGAGAAGGTCTCCAGTGTGGGTGACTGTGAGCCTGGCCTCTACTATTGTGTTAGTGTGCAGGGACTTGTCCCTTAAACCTCTTTGGGGTTGCTTTAATGCCACCTTCCAGTTGCTGGGGGTTGGGGCACCACTGAGGAGGCTTGCTCGGAGCTGTGGGGAATGGGACATCACTTTTGAGGCCTACTGGGTACCTAGGAGCAGAGTCCTGCTTTGGAAGTCTGTTGGTGCTGCTTTTGGGTGCCGATTTGAAGAGTGGTTGGACTGGGTGAGGTCTTAGGGGGACACCAGGTGGTGCAAATAGCAAGTTAATGGGAATTGTGAGACCTGGTTCCCATCAGGTGCCTATGGAAGGACAGTAAACAAAGCAAAGAAAGAACGGTGCCTGCCATTGTCTGTGTCCCCTGAAAGACCCTCAACATATCCCTCTGGCACATATCCTAAAATCAATCAACATATTATCTTCATGTATGATATGGGTGCCTTTCAAACTGTTGTTTGTGCTGTGACGCAGAGTGAGTAAATTTGTGCATGAGGCCTTTAAGCAAGGATTCTTGGTTTCCCACAGCCCCTCAGCTCTCCTAGATGTAAGCTTTGCTGGTTCTCAAAACCAGATATTATGGGGGCTCCTTTACTTGTGCAAGTGTCTTGGGCTGAGGAGTTGGATGTGGATCTCAGACATCCTGTTGTGTATGTGTGTGTGGGTGTGCATGTGTGTGTGGTAGGGGCTGCTGATGTGTATGATATCCCTCCTGGTTACTGGACATTGTCCTGCTGCCCCTCATACCCTCTGAATGTGGCTTTTTGTTTATATTCTCCACTGGAGAGAATCTGTTCTGTGAGCATTCAGGTCATTCTCAGAAATAGCTGCTTTCTCCGTATATAATTGTAGTTTTGGTGTGTCATGAGAGGAGGTGAGCTCAGGTCAGCCTTCTCCACCATCTTGATCACCACCCTACCTGCCCACCTGACACGCTTCTTCGTTGAAGTTCTCACTTTGTTTATCCATTTGTCTACCAAGCTTGTGAGTTTCCTTATGATTGTTACATTGAACTCTTTATTAGGTAAATCACTTATTTCCATTTTAGTAAAGGGTTTTATCTTGTGTGTTTTTTTTCATTTAGAAAATTATCCTGTTTCTCCTTCTCCTTTTCTTTCCCCTTCCTTCCTTCCTTCCTTCCTTCCTTCCTTCCTTCCTTTTTTTTTTTTTTTGACTCTACATTGGTCTCTATGCATTAGATAAAACAGCCACATCTCATAGTCGTGGAGGATTGCCTCCTATAGGAGATGAGCCTTACTGTTCAACCCCTCCTAATGTCTTGGTTGTTTCTCAAACCTCTGTGATTGCCCAAGCAGCCTCCTTTACTCATAGTGGCTCCCAGTAGTTGAGGGTATACCGGACCTGTCAGTGTCCCAAAGGAAAGGATTTCAGTCAGCACCTAGATGTAAGCTGATTGAAAACCAAATCCTTGGGCAGCAGCTTTTTTTTTTTTTAATATATTTTATTGATTTTTTAACTGAGAGGAAGGGAGAGGAATAGAGAGCTTGAAACATCAGTGAGAGAGAAACATCGATCAGCTGCCTCCTATGCAACCCCACTGGGGATGTGCCTGCAACTGAGGTACATGCCCTTGACTGGAATTGAACCTGGAACCTTTCAGTCTGCAGGCCGATGCTCTATCCACTGAGCAAACTAGCCAGGGCTGGGCAGCAGCTTTTAAAGTATGTGAGAGGTCAATGGGAGAAAAAGGGGACCTATGTAATACTATCAACAATAAAGAATTTTTTTAAATGCATTTGAATATTCCTCTTTCAGGGGAAGACTGGGAGGTGGGCATGTCTGTCTGCTCCCTCTGCATGGAACCCTGGGGTAATAGCCAGTTAAGAACTGTTTGTTTGTTTGTTACTGTCCAGTTAACGTAAGAACAGAAGCTCTGTGAACACAGGCCCTGCTAGCCACAGAGCCAGGCTCCCCAGGGGTCTGTCACAGCCACAAAGGCTGGGCACCAGACATGTACACAGGTTCCTTTCTGGAGATACTCACCTGCAGCAAGGCAGAGCGTGAAGAGGCCTCCTGCGGCCTCTGTGGGCGATGGAGAGCATTTCAGCAGAGGCTGTTAAAGCAGAAGCCTGCCCCTCGTGCCAAAGCGTTAGATAAGCCAATCGGCGACTTTCGCAGAAAGACTGGAAGCTTTTCAGTTGGCTGCCTCTCTGCTGGTAGGTAGCCAGGTGAGTCTGTGAGCCCTTAAAGAACTGCTTGTGAGGTGAACCGAATGGGTGACGGTGGCCAAAATACACAAATATCCAGTTATAAGTGCAGCGTGGTGACTCTATGGTTAATAATACTATAGTGTGTATTTGAATGTTAAAAGAGACATTTAAAAATGATTCATTTTCTATGGTCTTACAGTTTTTTATCTTTCAAATTACAAATGTGGTCACACTGAAAACACACACACACACACACACACACCACACAAAAGAAAACAAAAACAAAAACAAACAAACAACAAAAACAACCACCACCACAAAACTGTTTCTCAGTTTGTTCTAGTCCATGGGTCTCATGGCTACAAGCCCTGTTGGCTTTTAAAGCTCGAGGACTTGGGGGCTTGTCTCTCAGGTGCCAGATGTGGGGCTCAGACCCTTTGTTTCTCAGGGAGCAGCCGGAGGTGTGCATTCTCTCCGACTGTGGGTGACTGTCGGGTCGTGGTGCACGGGTCCCAGCCTCTTCCGTTCCGATGTGGTTTCCTCCTTTGCCCAGTGTAGGGTGCCACTCATCTGGTTTTTGAGTTTCTTTCGGAGGACATCGTTCTGCTGTGGCTATGGATTCGGAGACCTTCGGAGGAGGTGAGTTCTGGACCCTCCTACGTCACCCTCTGGAACCAGAACCCTCTTATTTGTTAGTAGACTAATGGGCAAGAGTGGTCTTCAGGGTCCAGCTGCCAGGGTTGCTGCCCTGCCTGCCCACTTCCTGCCCAGGGAACTTGGCCCTTCGCCCAGTGGGGTAAGAGTAGGACATGGTTTAGGAGGTGGCTGGAGGATGGACACATCCATACTGGTACACTCAGAGGGCTCCGAGCAGGGTGTCACCAGGTCTTACCATCGTCTCCTCCCTCTGCAGGGCCAGCTTCAGGGAGGCAGAGTTTTTTCTCTCTGCTCTATCAGCCCCGAGCATATGAATGGAAGTGGAATATATCAAAATGTTCCTTGTTCACTTGCCTCGGTCCTCACCCCATGGGCCTGACCACCCCCTTATAGTCTGCTCTTTGCTTTTCTATGGCCCCCCTCCCCGCCGCTTAATAGTTTTCCCACCTCTCCTTAATTCATCTTTGAGTCTTTGTAACCCTTCTGAGAATTGGTTATATATCCTCTACCTGGGGAACTCCCCTAGGCTGGTAAAATTGTCTGGTAAATATGGAGAAATGGGTGAGGGCCTTAGTTGACATTTAAACTTTCAAGCTAGTGTGTAATTACCAAACATAAGTGGGAGTATTAGGAAATGAGACTACTTGCAACATTTTGCAATATTCCACATGTCATAAATGTGACTTTATCTTACTGAGGTGCCAGCACTCTGCAGCATGTCCAGGCAGGCCCTTGCTAAGGCGGTTAGACCACCTGTGTAACGTATGCAGCCTTTTTGCAAAACCCCATAGACCAACAGAGGACAGAGCAGAGAGGCAGAGCCAGGACACAGAAGAAGGTGGAATCGAACAGGGGAGATACCCTGAGATCCGGGAAGGAGCCCACCCACAAGTCTTAATTCCAATGTTAAGGCTTTAAAAAGCTACCTTCAGTTTTGGGGTCCAGATGTCCAGGTAAAATCTAGAAATGAAAAGTAGCTTAGGAAAGAGAACTCATAGTTGATAGACAACGATATGGTAGATACTTAGAAGTGGGTTATTTTGCCCATTCCTCATGATTACCAGTTACTAAATGACAGAGGTGGGGTTTGAACCTGGGCCTGACTGAGTTCTGGAGCTGAGACTCTGCACACTGTATTCCCACTTTCTGCTGTCAAGTAGGAGACCTCAGTGGGGAGGATGGCTGGGGTCTGTGCAAGCTTGAAAATGCTCTGGGCTCTTGGGGGTGGTGAACACACAGTATAATATACAGAGGATGTATAATAGAATTGTACACCTGAAATCTATATAATTTTATTATCCAGTGTCATCTCAATAAATCCAATTAAAAGATGGGGTATGGGAGGGAGAAAATGCTCTGGACTAAGTAGTACAACTCAGTTGTCTGTACCACAAATGACCCAACTGGTCCAGAAAAAAGGCTGTCTTTGGTTTAACCGTGCAGATGCATTATTATCCCTGCCACGCTGCTCGGCAGTTACATGGCACTTAGTCTTAGCATTTCTCTCGGGAGACGGTGATGTCAGCCTCTGCACACACTGCTTTTTCTGTAAGACAGTGAGCCACCTCTAATAGCTTCATCACACACAAACAAGGGAGCTGGAATGGACGCACTCAGCTTGCTTCGGGTGCTAACATCCTATGACTTCCCTGTTTAGGAATTAATCTGTGTGGAAAGGCGACACAGATTTTCTTCAGGGGATTATAGTGCATCCTATGCTCATTGACAGCTTCACTATCTACAGTGCTTATTTATACAAGCGGTAACAGAAAGCATGATTTTAGAAGAGAAAAATCAAACCAGGTGGCTACCTTCCAGCTGTGCTTGGTAGGTAGTGATCTGCTTGAGAGAAAAGTGTGTTTGATTTTAGACCACAATTTGAGAGGCAGAGAGAACTCAAAGAAAAGCACACATATGGATGATTTGGAAAATAGGACTTACTTGGAAAAGCCTGTTATGGGAATAATGAAGTAATCTTTTAAGCTTCTTTAAAAGTTTGATTTTGGAGAAACATT
>PVJN01063247.1:0-10811 GCA_004026805.1 Lasiurus borealis
GTAAATCAGTTAAATAACTTGTCCAAGGTCACAGAACTAATAAATGACGAGATTTGCTGCCTGAACACCAAAACGCTATGAAAATGTTAGGTTTCAAGAAATACGGGGGGACTTGCTACAGATTAGGACTCTTAATGAACAAAAATTGGCTTAAGGTCGCACACCCAGAGGAGCTGAAATTGCAATTAAGTCTTGGTTCACTGTGATGGGGACGAGGGACTCCACCTTGAGCCTGTTGTTTCTTTTTGAACAGAACTCTCATTCTAACCAACGGTTTTACAACTAAGTCTTATCTCAACACTCTCACCGAAACACTATGCTCGCTACTTGGTGTGGACTGAGCATTTTCTCCCACCCCGATAACTGCCAGGAGGTGGGAAATTCAATGAAGGGGTAATTACAAAGCCCTTCACACGAGCAAGAGAGATACAGACATCTCTAATGTCAGCAGGTTCATTGAAAACCTCAAAATAACTTGATTTCCAGATAACATCAGAGCAGAAGTAAAAATAGCTATGAAGCACAGAAAGGTTAATTTATGCACTTTTCTTCAGGGAAGGAGAGACGGTAGGTAGGAGATTTTAAACGTATAATAAATTTTTATTTTTATCCCAGTAATATATGCAAAAGATTGAACAGTGGTAAACATCTCTATATATAACGAGGTAGTATGCTCATTGGTCCTAACATGGTCACAGTCACCACCGCCAAGGAGAAGGCTGCCTGCCCGCACGCACATGGCAGGGCGTTGCTCCTGGAGAAAGGGTACAGGTGGGGAGGTGCCTGGAGGAGGCCCGTGCCCTGGAGGCAGGAGTGAGAGCCCGTAGCGCCCCCCTCACTAGTCCTTTGCCACCCACTGCTCGCATTTAGAGCGCCCACCGCTCACCTGCCTGGGGAAGGAGCACAGGTGCAGCAGGTGAGAGGTTTCCAGCGCCATGATGGGGCGGAAGTGGAGAGGTGCCTGGGGAAGGCAGGACTAGTCCGAGGCAATTCAAGGGACCGAGGGCGGGCCTTGAAGGGGCCAGAGAAGGCCAGATGGGCCGGGGTCTGGGCCAGGCATGCTGGAGCTCTGGTGAAGAGGTTCGGGTGTCAAGGCAGAATGGTGGTGGGTGGGCAGGCCCCACGACTTCACATGCTGGGCTCCTAGTTTATAATAAAATATAGCTGTTTCTTGTCCCCAAAGACCAGACTTGGACTGGATGGTGACAGTGCCTCTGAGATGGAAACCAAACACAGTGTCCGCCCTTGGTGAGGTGGAAAGCACAAGGTGTGGGAACCAATCAGGCCTGGCTTCTAGTTCTACTTGGGTACTTACCACATGGATGACCTTGGGCAAGTGGCTTCCCCTTCCAAAATGGTGTTATGCTCCATACTGTATTTGTGACTGTGGGCCTCTGGGACTATGATGGGGAATGATGATAAAGTCATTAAGTGCCTAGCTCAGGGAGGATGCTGAGAAAATAGCCACTTCTTGTCTAATTGTTCAGGCAGTCAGACAATAATTTGCTGGGAATTGATGGTGGTGGCATTGGCGGTGGATGAACACAGTTGCCATCCGCATGATGTTTCAGTGTGGTGGGAAGGCAGACAAGAAGGTGGTGATGAAGTGTGATCGCCTCTATGAAGAAGAAATAATGAAACCATCCTCAGGTGTGAGCACCTCTGGCATGTGACTGAAACCTGTGCACAGTCTCTCAGAGCTGTGGTTTCAATATGATTATGTCTAGAGCTGCCCTGTCTAATACAGTCAACCTGGCCAGGTGTTGGCTAGTCCCAATAGCAAAGTGACGTAAGTGCAAAATACTTACCAGATTTTAAAACCATTAGTATGAAAAAGGAAATTTAATATCTCAATTTTTTATTAATTCAAGGTTGAGATGATAATAATTTGGAAGCATTGGGTTTAATAAAATTAGGACGCCCTTTTTGACCAATCAGTTCCAAAATGACTAGTTAGTCCCAAAGCCTAGTTGAGTGTCTGACTTAAATGTTCCATTTAAGCTTTTTTTAAAAAATAATAAATTTGTTTTTATTGATTTTAGAGAGAGGAAGGGAGAGGGATAGACAGAAACATCAATGAAAAAGAAACATCGATGGGGTGTCTCCTGCACGCCCTTTACTGGGGATCAAGCCTGCAACCACAGGCATGTGCCCTGACTGGGAACCAAACCAGCGAAGCTCACAGGCCATTAGGCTGAAGATCAAATGAGCCCCTGACTATGGCATGTCTCTGGCACAGGGCCAGGACCTTGCTGCCTGCTCTCTCAGTCCAAGTCTAGACTAGCAGTTCCTGTGACAGCCACACAAGGGCGCCCCAAAGCTTTCATTGAAGAAAAGGTTCCTCTCACCAACAACCCCCGTCATTCCAGTTTGCCTTGCCTGCTTGCTGCTCAACCATAACCTGGAGGAAAACTCTTTAGGAAGGAGTGATGACTGCCCACCCTAAGTCTACCCTGAAGGCATCTGCTCTAGGTTTGGTAACCTGGAGAGAAACAGTAGACACTTCAGATAGGTAAATTTCTGACCTGGGGTGGTCTCTGCCCAACTGCTGATTGGCCTCAAGTTACTCTGCTGACTTCCCGAGCCTCCATTTCCTTACTGAAAGGAAGCCCGTGGGAGTGACTGTACATTGTGGTTTTAGCTGCACATGCACGTCAAGACTTAGCTATCCGTTTTTCTCACCTCCTAGCCCCTGACAACCACCACTGTACTCCGTTTCTCCGAGTTCCATATTTTTACATTCCACATGTAAGTGAGATCATACAGTGTTCATCTTTCACATATGAATCACAGATGGATTTCACATACAATAAAAACACACACTAGCCCTAGCTGGTTTGGCTCAGTGGGTTTGATTCCAGCCAAGGGCACATGCCCAGGTTGTGGGCTCGGTCCCCAGTAGAGGGCGTGCAGGAGACAACTGGTCAATGATTCTCATCATTGATGTTTCTCTTTCTCCTTCTCCCTTCCTCTCTAAAATCAATAAAAATATATTTTAAAAAATTGACAACAACAACACACACACACACACACACACACACACACACACACACACACACATTCTCATCTATCTGGCATGGCTCAGTGGTTGAGATTTGACCTATGAACCAGGAGGTCATGATTCATTTCCCAGTTAGGGGACATGCCTGGATTGCAGGCTCAATCCCCAGTAGGGTGCGTGCAGCAGGCAGTGATCAATGATTCGCTCTCATCACTTTTGTTTCTATCTCTCTCTTTCCCTTCCTCTCTGAAATCAATAAAAGTATATTTTTAAACAACTACACGCACTAATGACCCACACAGGTGAGCTTTAGAATATGAAAAATGTTGCCTAACACACAGGCTAAATTCTTCATGTGAAAAGATGTCTCTATTCAGGAATTATGGCCATGTCGCTCAATATATAACTTCAACAAATGTGAGCTTCTTTGTGAAATCCAGACATACACTTAAACTACAAGATATATTCTGGCTTCAAGGAAATATATACCCTTTCAGCCTCCTTTGCAAGCAGTTTCAATTGACTTGACATTGTTGATTTACTAAATCTGAATCATTAAACACTTTTGAAAAGGGAATTTTAAGCAAATGTTCCATTTAAGCTTTTCAAAATATGAAAAGATATGCCTCCTTCTGCCCAATTCAGATTTGAGAATATTCCCAATTTGTCGGAAGTGAAAGTTCCAACGGCACTGAAATAACCTGAGGTCTGTTTACCACATGGAATGTTGGAAACTTTGAAGTAAGCCTGGCATCAGTATGTGTCTCTTTCAAAGCTGAAATGTTCCAGCTGGTTCCATCATCAGCACTGCTCCCCAGATGCTAAGCACTCCCTTCTTGCTAATTTGTCACTGAAGGACCAATCCTTTTTATCAATTATGTCTGCAGGACAGTGAACAGTCAGATGTCTTTAGCCTCATCTAAAGAGCCATATCGTTTACCTTCAGACATGGTAGAAATGTGACTGTGATTCACTCAGCACCAATTCTTTGAGCAGCTGGTTCAAGCAGAAAGAAATATTGACATTCTGTTTTAGAGTTGAGTAGATTATAAGCTAGCACTGAATCATTCTTTTTGTTTGTTGATATAATAAAGAACCTAAGAAGAGGGCTTCTCCCTGTTAAAGAGAATGACTGTCCTTTAATCTGGTTTGCTGGTTAATATTCACTTGTAGCTACAGCCACAATTTCATATTGTCTAAGTTTTCAATGACAAAAGCAGCCAAACCTATGAATTTCTGATATTCTGCATGCTAAGAAATTAGATGGTCCAATATTTCTTTCACAGCCTTTGCACCTTAAATGTATTTTTGAAACAAGTGTCAGTCATGTGAAATTATTGGTTCTGAAGCATTAAAAAGTATACATGAGTGGTCTAAAGTCTAGGCTCAAGTTCATTTAACTGAGGAAGTTGATTAGGAGCTAATTTGGCTGCACTAGACCCTCAGTAACATACTCTGTTATGTGGTCCAATGACAGTCTTATATTTAACAGTGTCCACTTCAGCCCCTACAGCACAATAAGGGCCCATGACATTACCTGGTATTTGTTCTTTTGGGTCAAGTGAGCCTAGTGCTCTTGTGCAAACTAGTGCAAGGCTGCTACTGAACTCGTTCCTCCATCTTTTTTTTTTTTAATATATTTTATTGATTTTTTTACAGAGAGGAAGGGAGAGAGAGTTAGAAACATCAATGAGAGACATCCATCAGCTGCCTCTTGCACGTTCCCTTCTGAGGATGTGCCTGAAACCAAGGTACATGCCCTTGACCGGAATCGGACCTGGGACCTTTCAGTCTGCAGGCCAACGCTCTATCCACTGAGCCAAACCGGTTTTGGCTTGTTCCTCTATCTTTGTACTTCATTATGATCCTCTTTTTAAATTATTGTATATTAGTTGAAATTAGTTGAGGAGTTCTATCACTTCTGTTGTCAGAGATGCAACACATAAGGTTATCTGGGCGCTGGCTGATCTTTTGTGTTTTTTTTTTAAATTTATCTTTATTGTTGAAAGTATTACAATGTCCCCCTTTTTATCCCCATTGACCCTCTCCACACCCACCTGTACCCAACCCAAGCCTTCACTGCATTATTACTGACAACTTATTTTCAATAGTTGGTCAATGACCAGGACCTGTGAGTTGTGATATGTTACTGCCTCTGGGCATTGAGCATTATATCCAGACAGAGACAATAGAAAAAGGTGCTTTAAAGGACATTGTTTATGAGAGATCATTATTTTTAAAATTGTCTTAAAGCAGACCCTCCAGAACATCAGAAAGCAATATAAAGATATTCTAGAAATTAATTTGAATTACTTATTCAAAGTAATAAGTAATTTATTGAACTGCATAATTTGAATGTAGTTTGAAGTATTAAAATGGAAACATTTTTATAATTCAAGTTTGTAATTTATTCAAGCTGAGCATAGAGGCTTTTGCAATTTTGCAAGTCTTGTCCCATAAGGGTGTCTCCAGCACAGAAGTTCTCCCAGCATAGACAGAGCTGATCCTCACAGCCAGTTGGCCTGGAGGTCAATTCCTCCCAGTGATATCAACACGCATTTTAAACAAACTGTTGTTTATAGTTTGTGTTGCTATCCTTTGTTCAAACAAGCTGTCTTTCTGGCACCAAAGCAAATTTGGGTTTAGTTCGTGTATGAAGAGACAGCCTATGAAGAGGGTCCAAAAGGCACCCTCCACTTTTGCCTGAGAAGATGCAAAAACAAATAATGGGGTCTGTGCTTTGGTCACAGATGGGGTTTCAGAGGATTCTTGTGAAAGACAAGTTTAAGATGACAAGTGGGGACAAGTGTAAGGAGAGAAGGACATTAATCTGACTGGCTTTGTGTCCTGCACTACTGATTCAATGGAGATTGGCGGGAAATGGAAGATGGATGTGGAACAAAAGATGGAAAAGAAAAGGCAGACAACTAATGCATTTTACTTATAACAAGCAATAGAAATCAAAGACTTAAAGATTAAAGACCAATCAGAATAATTTGGCAACTTTAATTCTTAGGAAGATCAAAGTTCCCTCCAAACCTAATGTGATGTTTTATTACTAAAAGCAAAGAACAGCGGAGACCAGTTTGGCTCAGTGGATAGAGTGTTGGCTTGCGGACTGAAAGGTCCCAGGTTCGATTCTGGTCAGGGGTATGTACCTTGCTTGCGGGCACATCTCCACTGTGGGGCGTGCAGGAGGCGGCTGATCGATGTCTCTCTCTCATCGATGTTTCTGGCTCTCTATCCCTCTCCCTTCCTCTCTGTAAAACATCAATAAAATATATTAAAAAAAAAAAAAGAGCAAAGACCAGTATGGTACAGTATTACTCCAGAGGAATTAAAGGAAGATCTTCAGGGCTGTTTCACCCACATTCATTTTATGAATTGATATTTACCTACAAATGCTTTAGGGAGGTACTGCTACCATTACATGGTTCCTTATTAAGTTTGAAAAGTGCCTGAAAGTTTGGGCACCAGAAAGACATCCCAGCGACAAGTGTCTAAGGCTGCAACTTCAGGTTAATATGACTAAAGCAGTTACATTGTGAGAAGTGCTGAAGGTATGTGGTGTCTTTCCCAGTACAGAAGTGGCTTTAGTTCTTCACGAGATGGTGCAGCCACCATCTGTACCACCCATGAAGAAGTTCCTCTTCTGCTGAGTTACGAGGACATTAGCTCCCTGCATGACTGCAAGCTGAGCAGCACTGGGAGGGCACCCAGGAGGTGGTGGAGGAATGGTGCCAGCAGTAGCCCCAGCTCCAAATCTGGCACCTGCATCATACCCGCCTTCCACCAGCACTGTTGAACCAGGTGGATAGATGGACCAACTGGATAATAAACCATGGGGATTGTGTAGCCTAAAGGTCCAACAGCCACAGACTGGGCCATAGGAAGATACAGTGAGGCACCAGGAAATGCAGCTGACATGGGGACAGTGGCAGCCCCTGGTGCACAAAGCTCGGACAGTAGAGCTTGAGTAGGCAGGTGGAGCATCCGTATAGGGTGGAGCCTGAGGGAGATGCAAGATCGGAGGGCATCCTGGATTCCCAGGATGCTGCACAGAGCAGGCCGGCTGTGTTGGATATTGACCTTTGCTGTTCATGGTGGCTGTCGGTCCAGTTCGGCTCGGCGTCGCCTATGGTTATTTTTTTTGGTCCTCTTCCTCTTCATAGCCACTCCCGGGTCATGTGCTGATTCATCCTCTAGCATCACCTGACACTGAGTCTGTAATTGAGTTTTGATCGATATTGGCTCATTTGTTCTGGAGCCTCAGGCTGGCTGACAGTGAGGCTCAACCCCAAGCACAGCATGCAGGCTTCCGTGTAGGTGCTGGTCACACAAAGCACACGAAGCAGACTTCACCTCAGCAAGGTTCGGTGCCTGTCAATATCTCCCTGCGGATATGCCACTTGGGAAGCTTATTGGGTGCTGCTCTGTTGTTGTCTAAAGCTGGCCACTGGGTGTATTGGTTCTGGGACTCTTTGGAAGGACTGGGTGCAGATGTCAGATGCTGTCTGTGCCAAGCCTTGAGCAATCTGTTTGGAGCTATCCACGATCCACAACTTGCGGTCCTGGGTGTGTATGGAAAGGACCAAGCTGGGCACCAAGTCTGCTTTTCGGAGTCCTAGGTCCAGGAATAGGTCAGGCAAAGACTGGAAACACCCAGAGATCTGCCTCTGCCTAGAGGCTTTCTGTAGTTTCAATCGCAGTCAGCCTCTAGCTATATGTCCTCAGCAGGCCATAAGCTCCCCAGGTATTCCAGTGGGTGAGGCTATTGCTTCCCCTCAGGCTAATGCTGGATGGACGAGAAAGGTCTGCTTGAGAAAGACTGTTTCTGCAGAATGGAGAATGACTCAGCATGGGGATCCCAGCCGCCGACCTCTCAGCTCTCCCCCCAGAACCACCAACTGCAGACTCTCCTCACACAGCTCTAGACCGCTGCTCTGCCCTTCCCTCTTCTGGAGCCCAAGGTGAGTGGCTGCAAATGCAATGTTTTGGGTTGGCTCTTTAAGAGGTTACTTGGTTTCTAGTCATCTCTCCCAGGCGGATAGAAACCCTGCTGCTTTTCACAGCTAGATATTCTGCAGGCACCGTTCCTAGTTCTGGTGCTCTGGGCTAAGGAACCCAGCTTGGTGTTTAGATCTCAGACTTCTCAGGGGGACCCCCTGCAGCTGAAATATACCTCCAGGCCTTCAGCTGCTGCCTGTGGGATAGCCTCCACACTTCTAGCAGTCTCAACTCGGCTCCTCTTAAATCCTTGCGTTGTGGGTGGCAGGAAGGCACCAGGTGTTAGACTGGTGGGACCAGACTGGAACTGGGTTCAGCAACCTCGGTACTTGAGCTCTGGCTAGGACAGAATTCAGAGCCAAGACTCCAACTCGAAAGACCATTTATTTATAAAATCACAGAGGTAGAAGAAGTAATTCGCAGAAGAAATGGGCTGAGGAAATAAGTGAGAGAGGCAAAGGAAGGGCCCTTGGATCTTGGGAGTGAGGAAGGTAATTGTGACACCTGGGAAGTATGGGAGAGGAAGAGAAAGGTGAGGGCTTGTTCGAGCGTATTGGGTCCTCCAGACTGAGGGTGTTAAGGGTGGGGATTTTAGGGGACATCCCAGGAGAAGATCTCAATAGAATATTCAGAGCTTTCCAGGTGTGTCCTTTCAGGTTTGGGGTCTCCACTGATTGATTGGTGGGCATCGGGTAGGGATCACTATTCAATGCAGCTAGTCCTGAGGTCAGCTGTGGCATCCCTTGTCTGTTTTTCTGGGCCTGGAGCTGAAATACAACTGAGACCTAAATTATATCTCTAGGAAGGAAAGGACAGAGGGTCCAAATCACATGACCAGTGATATACTAGAGAGTAAAGGTCACCCTGAGGATGGGGTTCTACCCTACAATTGTTCTTTGCTAAGCATCCAGGGCTTTCCGTCCTGGTGACCTTCTGTGTATGGCCCATCGTCCTTGCTCTGTTCATGTCTGTCTAACTGCCTACCACACTTGGTTGTAAGGTTAGTCTTCAGTTGGTTACTCAGGAAGATTTTTCTATATTTTAGTTGTAATTCCAATTTGGTTCTGGAAGAAGGTCAGTGTAGCTTCCACCCAATCTGCCACCATCTTGGTCAGTGAGTCTTTTCAGACATTACATCTTTAATTGCCACTGATGAAATTTCAACAACATGGACATGGTATCCATCTGTTAATGTTCTACATGTATAACTGTGCTTTAGACGTAAAGCACCAAACCCACTTTTTATCCCCCTTGGAGGCAATGTCATTCCCACTGAGAATGAAACGTAGATGCTAACTTCAAATCCTGGCTATGCCCACTTACGAGCTGTGTGGCCTTGTGCAAGTTCTATAACCTCTCCTTTCCTCGGTTTTCTCACCTGTAAAATGAGGATAATGATGTTCCCTAAAAATGCTTCTGGGGTCATCAGGTTACATGAGTTCATGTGCATTGAGAACTTAGAACATGGCCTTGCTGCCTAAAAGTTTGCTGTGGTCATCCCCAAGGCTCTGTAGCATAGCGGGGGAATATGTTACCTGGCATTCAAGGCATGGTCATCTTCTTACCCTTTGCTGTGTCTCTCTCACAAAGCTTAACCCAAACCAAGTCTTCGCCTGCTTTGTAGGTCTGTGCCCATCCCCTGCCAGGCTGGTCTCCCCATCCTCACAGCCTGACCACCATGGCTTTCACCTGACCACCATGGCTTTCACCTCAAAACCATGGTCATCGCACCACCCAAGAGAAACCAGACCATCATTAGCAGTTACTGTTTCAATGGCAAGAGAAACTGAGGATTGTAGAGCATTCATAAACAAGAGTAGGGGAGAAAAAAACAATTGTTCGCCTCCCCTGGCTCTTGCTAGTTTTCCTGGGATTCCATCTGCAGGTTCTGAGCAAGCAAGTGAGGTGTCTCAGAAGTTCCACCTGAGTCACCAGAAACTGTAGGGGAGGAAGAATAATTTTCTCTCTTCTTAGTTCTTCTTGGCTGAGACCCCTATCATAAAAGGCAGATTAAAAAAGAGAAAAACACATTATTAACATTGAGATCTCATATTTATATGGGAGATGCCCAGGGAAAAATACTCCTGGAGGTAGCTTAGAGTTTAGGCTTAAATACCAGCATAATGGGGAAAGGGCAGAGGGAAAGTAAAAGATTTTTAGGGAAGCTGAATGGGCCTGTAGAAGAATAGTTGTCTGGGTGTGGTGTCTTTCTGTTGTCTCCTGTAACTAGAGGCAATCTTCGTGGTTGATGAAACTCCCTGGAGGGGATTTATGACAGTGAGATACCTTTGGAGGGAATGCCTTCAGGCAGACAGTAGTTTAGAGTAGGCCTCTTCCTGTATTTGCTGTTTTTTAAGTGCCAACAGCTCAAAATCATTAATGTGACGAAGTGGCATATTTGGATGGCATGTTCTGCTTCCCTTCCTAAGGAACAGCTCAGACAAAAGGTGAGGCCAGAGGGCTGAGGAACTGAGGAGTGAAGACTGGGCAGCACCCAGAGTGAGAGGACTGGGCAGGGGTAGACGGGGGTCCAGGGAAGAAAAGGTCCCCAGGGTAGAGCCAGGGATGCTTTTGCTATGAGGCCCGAGGAGGTGTGGCGGGAGTGGGAAGGCTGCCGAGGCTCTCCTGTCTGGCTGAGTGTGCCATGAGAGCAAAGCCACACTGCTCTTTCCTTGGCATTTCTTAGGCTGCAGTTTGCAGTCTAAGGGTTGAGGTCATATCTCCCTCAGCATCAAAAACCGGGCTTGTTCACTGCTTATTATAAAATGCCACGTTCCCCAAGCCTGGAGTTCCTCTCTCAGCA
>PVJN01063248.1:0-10811 GCA_004026805.1 Lasiurus borealis
CTGATCTGAGATTAAAATGTTCATGTCATTCTCACTCCTATAAAAGTAAGCCATCTGTGAATTATAGTCATTGCTATTTTTATTAGAAAACCATTAGGATTTTTTTTGAAGTGACAGATTTTAAAAGATTATACAAAATTATCATTGATGACTCCAAAAGCTTCAATTACTGCTACAGTCTTCAGGGATTTTTTTTTTTTTTAGAGGTGCAGGCTGTGGGAGCACAGCCACCTGCTGGAATGGTGGTTACGATGGCATGTGGGTGGTCTGGAGGTTGTACTAGAGAGAGATATTAAAGAAACCTGTAAAGGCCCTCTCCTCCCCCTTCCCCTTCCCTCCTCCTCCATCTCCTACTCCTCCTCCCCACTGACTGCTGCTTCCAATCACAGTTTTCAGGAGTAGTGCCTTGCCCTCCCATGAAGGGACCCACACTTCTTGTTTCCATGGAAACCTCAGGACACCCCCACTATGCAGGAGATGCACATTACTGGCCTTCCGTTTTAGGGTGTCCCCATTTGACCACTCCACTGTATGGGAGAGGACGAACAAAACTAACTTCAGAGTGGTCCTCCTAAACATCATTATATTACTTTCGTGCTTAAAATTACTTAATTGCAAGTCATAATTTTTAAAATAATGTTCAAAATCTTTAGAAATGTTTATTTATTAGACTTCCTATAGCATAATACTTTTTCAGAGCATTCTTGATTATCTATTCTTAAACTATATCATATTGTTTGCTGTTCCAAAATGGGAACTTGTTTTTCTCCCCTGGCTTAACATAGTCTGTTTTTTTTTTTTTTCACATAATATATTTACCCTAATCATCTACTTTTAAAACATATTTTAGCCCTGACTGGCTTGGCTCAGTGGATATAGAGTGTCACCCTGTGGACTGAAAGGTCCCAGGTTCAATTTTGGTCAAGGGCAAGTACCTTGGTTATGGGCATATCCCCAGTAGGAAGTGTTCAGGAGGCAGCTGATCGACGTTTCTCGCTCACTGGTGTTTCTAACTCTCCACCCCTCTCCCTTCCTCTCTGTAAAAAATCAATAAAATATATTTTTAAAAATATTTAATTTGAGAGAGAGGAAGGGAGAAGGAGAGCAATAGAGAAACATCAATGTGAAAGTGAAACATCCATCAACAACCCTCCTGACAAAAAATTGAGCCCACAACTAGGGCAGGAGCCCTGCCTGACCAGGAATTGAACCTGCAACCACTGACCCACACCAGCCAGAGCTAAATTATCTACTGAATAAGTTCCAAATCATCATTTAAATCACAGATGGTTTGGTGAACTTTCAGTTTAGCATTTACCATATAATAATGAATTCATTAAAATAGCATATCTATGTCATTAATGTATCTTGTATATGTCTCTATAATATCACTGATTTCCTGATTTTGTCATTATTTGTATACTTACTTGATTAATCGACGTGACTATGAAATACTTTGGTGGGCTGGGCTAATGTTGAAGAAATATAAAGATCATTAAGTTGTATGTATTAAGGTGAAGGAAATGAAAGTAACTGGAATAAAATGGAGAAAAAAAAACTTTAAAGACTTATTTTAATAGATACTAGGTATACTATGAACTTAGTTATTTACAAAAATTCATTTAAAATGATGAAATCTTAAAAATGAAGCCTGTTTGAACTACTCTAATTCATTCATTTTCAAAAAATGTATCTAATGTTCAAGAAATAAAGACTTTTGATATAAGACTATTGCAAATCAAAATCTAGAATGCACCCCATCCTCTAATTATTTATCTGCTCTTCAATTACCCTTGCCCACTGCCTCCAATTTATTAATCTTCCAGAAATGGGCAATGATTCCATATTGCCTGTAAACTAAAATGCATACTTCTGGAATTAGCATTCAAAGCTCACCAATATATGGCCTTTATTAAACCCTGAAGGACTAACACTTCTTATTCTTAGAGTAAAAAGAGATGCTACTTACTATTATTTTAACTTCCCACATAGTACTGAGGGTAGAAAATCAATGTGAAACTTCTGTAGATACTATCAAGGGGCTATAGCATTCATATACACAAAGTTCTTATTGAATAATATTGTTCTCACTGTTATCTTAGGAATATCACTTCATATCTCTGTCTATAATATTGGGATGTTTTCATTAATAATTACCATAGACTTTACTTTAATGAGATATCATTTATTGCCAATGCTTTTAATTTTTTTGTAAAAATGCTTAATTTCCATTGTTTCTGATAAAATATTAATCTTTAAAAATTTCAATCTTTATTGCTCTAAAAACATTAGTATTAAAAATAAGATATATAATATATTTGCATTAAAATTAGTCATCTTTCAATATAATATTGGCATAAAAAAAAGCCCTAAAGTGCCTTGCCATGTAAATCTGTTCCCAGATTTTAAATAGCTTTATTGATGAGATGTGAACAATATACTGTTTCTTTTATGCGGTGTGATGTCTCCATCACTCTCCCATCAGACTTGTTTTTCTTTCTGCTGATCTGAGATGTCACTGTGCTCCTTTAAAATACTGTTGTTTCTACTTTTATCATGGAAGGCACTTTCTGTACTTATTATGTAATCTCTTTCAAATAGAACCAGCTCCCCAAACCCTAATATTTCCATATAGAAGCTATGAATATTCTTTCATTCATTACTGCTTTTAATTTTTTAAAAAATTTCATTCACTGATTTTTAGAGACAGCTAGCCATACAGAGAGACAAACATCCATTTATTGTTCCAGCTGTCCGTGCATTCACTGCTTGTGTCCTGTATGTCCTCTGACCAGTGATCGAATCCACGATCTTGTCACCTAGTTGTATTGGGAAAATGCTCCAATCAACTGAGCCACCAGGTCAGGGCTCACTCCTGGTTCCTATCATTTTCACACAGCTCTCAGCTACACTTTATCTTTTATATTTTCCTGATTTTCCTAGTCTCCCATTTATTCATCCATTCCACCTATCATGTGTCTGTCTTATCCATCTATTCATTCATCATTCATCCGTCATCGGTACATAAATCAAACATTTGCCATGGGCATTCCTGATGCCAGGCCCTGTGCCAGGCTCTGGGACCACAAGGACGAACAGAATACCTCCTATGCTCTTACAGAGTTCAGGAAAGCAACCATTTAACTGAAATTCATCTTCTCCAGGCTGAATTCACATAGTTCTCACATTTGCTTCTTTAATTCATTAAGTTTCTAAGGATAACAATTATTTTGTATGTGTGTAATTTATAATTAATATTTTTATATTTTGTATTTTCATGGTATCTTTGAAAAATTACGAAATAAAAATATTCCTAATTTTCAGCCAGGCTCTGAATATACTTTTAAATATCCTCAAAGGATACATTTATACTAAAATACAAGTTCTCTTCTATATAAATAGACTATTCTTGAAGTTTAACTTCAACATAGAAAAGATAATTATAGCCATGCACATCTAATAGAGTACTGTATCTTCTATTTGAAGAAGGTGGTTTGGCTCGAATTACATATAATTACAGGTTAAGAAAAATTAATTACTCTCACCCAGAATAGTATGACCCATCCAGCAAGCAGTGATGAATAAAAACTACTATTTTAAACTTACTAGTGAATTGCTCACTATGTGATCCTATATATTATTTCATTATGAAAATAACATCAATATGGTCTAGAGTGCTTTAAAATAATCTTTTCCCCCACATAACACATTGTAAAAAGCAATCCCAAGCCATACCCAAACAAGACTGATTAGCTTCAAAATCAAGAGGGAAGTGTATTGGATAAGTTAACGTATTCACTTAAGGAGCTCCTTTAGTTTTTCTTCTTAACAAAATGGCCTCCATAATTACTTGCCCCCTATGGAATGTGTATGTGATAAGTGATTAATAGCAACATAAGCATAATCACAGCCCACTTACTTACTGGGGCATGTGTAGGCATCTCGGTCGGGAGCCCTGCCACCACCAGCAACTGCCAAGTTACTGCCATCCATATATTTTGATATTTGCTTTACTTCTAAAAACATGAATATTCACAGCATTTGATCCTGGGCATCTGATCTTTTGTTGCTCATCCTTAAGAGTATTTTCAGATATTAAAATATACTTGTATAACTTTCCTAATTTTCCACATACCCATTCTGTGGTATGTTCCAGTTTGCTTTGAGATTCATCTACATCTATTTTTGTGAATTATCTTCTGCTTTCAACTCCTAAAAGGCCAGGTCTCTCCCATTATTTAGAGTTCCACATATTGTGTGCAGCAAATTCACATTTGTTAATAAGAGGTTGAGCAGATTCCTGACATGTATTAATATTTTAGTTTTAAAGAAGATTCCACACAATTTAATAGGCCTATTTATTGAAGGCCCCTGGGAAGATATCTCTTGACCTTTCTTTGACTCACCTACCCTGTTTGTCCCGATGACCATCACTTTATCTTGACTGGGCCACTATATTAGCTTAACTGGTTTCCAGCTCTATACCTGCTCTCCAACAATACAATTTTTTTCATGTTTAAAACATAAGTCAGATCATGTTACCACCCTCTTTAAAGCTTATTAATGGCTTCACATTGAACTTGAATTAGAACCTTATAGTTTGACTACATAAGCTCTGGCCCTTGCTTGCCTCTAAATATCCACTTCTTAACACAGTGATTCTGCCCACAGAAGGTGAAACTGTTTCCTGATGGGGAAAAAATACTCTCATCTATTATAAAGTTTGTGGCATACAATAGATGCCTAATAAAGGCTTGTTGGAGGAATAAATAAACCTGGAATTGGGAAAAATTATATGCTAGAGGCTTGGTGCATGAAATTCATAAAATCGGGCCTAAATGGGTAGTCGGACATCCCTCTCACAATCCAGGCAGGACTGCTGGCTCCCAACTGCTCACCTACCTGCCTTCCTGATTGCCCCTAAACGCTCTGCCTGCCAGCCTGATCACCCCCTAACCACTCCCCTGCCAGCCTGGTTGATGCCTGCTTCCCTGCCAGCCTGTTTACCCCTAACTATCCTCCCCTGCAGGCCTGGTCACCCCCAACTGCTCTCCCCTGAAGGGCTAGGTGCCCTCTAAATGCCCTTCCCTGGCCCGGTCACCCCAACTGTCCTTCCCTGCAGGTCTGGTCACCCACAACTTCCTTCCTCTGCCAGCCTGGTCACCCTTAGCTGCCCTTCTTTAAGGCCTGGTCCCTCCCAACTGTCCTCCCTTGCTGGCCTGATCACCTACAACTACCCTCCCTAGCAGGCCATCTTGTGGTGGCCATCCTGTGTCCACATGGGGGTAGTCATCTTGTGAGTTGGAGTGAAGGTCAATCTGCATATTACTCTTTTATTAGATAGAATAGAGGCCTGGTACATGGGTGGGGGTCAGCTGGTTTGACCTGAAGGGTGTCCTGGATCAGGGTGGGTATTCCCTTGGGGTATGGGGTGGCCTGGGCAGGGGGCCTGTGATGGTTTGCAGGATGTCCATGTCCTCCAGCAACCCAAACAGAGTCCCAGGTGTTTGGAATTTATTTATTTTCTACAATTGAAACTTTGTAGCCTGGAGCGGAACCAAGCCTTCTGCTGGCACAGCCATTGAAATTTTTTTGCCTTAACATCTGAGGGCCAGGCATTGCAGAAAGCTTGGCTTTCTCCATCACCAGGGGCAACCCAGGCCTCTCTCCTGCTCTCTCTGTGGCCATAGCCATCTTAGGCAGGTTAATTTGCATATTCACTCTGATTGGCTGGTGGCCGTGGCTTGTGAGTGTAGCAGAGGTAAGGTCAATTTGCATAATACTCTTTTATTAGATAAGATATATATATGAAATAAAATAGGATTAGGTATAGCCAAAACCATCTTTTTTTTTTTCAGTAGTTAAGAGACTGATATTGATGAAGAGGATTGATTATTGAGGGGCCACAAACTTTTGTAATAGTTAAATTCCCCCCACTCAGTATTAAATTCCTTAATAATTCTCTCATTAATTTTCTCCACAGTGGGGCAGTAATGAATAAAATACAGGTGGAGAACACTGCTATACAGCCTGGTATTTATTCTTATCACCTGGTTCTCAGTGCTCTAGCCATTCTGCTCCCATCAGTTCTCTCAGGCTGCCTTAATTTAGGGTCTTGGCACACTCTGGTCCTGCTCCCAGACCCACTTTCCCGTCCTGTCCTGTGGTTGAATCCTTCTTATTCTTCAGATCTCAGCCTATCGAGAGTCTCTTGAGATGCCATTTCAGCCATATATAAGCCTTGGCAACTTTAATTTGCTGTCAGTGTCCTTATTGGTTCACTTACAGCATGGATCCTAACCTGTAATTGTTTATTTGTTTACTATTCATGGTCCCACTAGACTGTAAGCCCTATTGAAAAGGGACACACCATGCCTTCTTAATACTGCCTTGTGGAACTTCAGGGACATAAATGGTACTCAATAAATGCTGTTGTCTCAAGCAACCATTCAACCTGCAGTTAGAGAAAATCAGATTGATATGTAAGAGATGAAAGTTGAATTAGAACAGGCATAGCCAGTTTTTTCTTAGAGATTGTTAAATGCCTCTGTGTAATGAGGCTGAGAGGAAAAATATAAAATTACTTCAAAGGAGAAACTATGACACATGGCAACAAAGCTTGACTGTGTATACCTGTATTTCCAAACAGAAATTGTGATAATAATAGGTGGTTTGTTCATTCAATTCACTCAACAAAGTTGGTTGAGTGTCTACTCTATGCCATACCCTGAAAGGGATGTACTTGTCATACACACACACACACACACACACACACACACACACACACACGATGTAACAATATATAAGAAAAAAAGAGACATAACATTTGTCCACAAAAATTTCAGAGTGAAAATGGAAAGAGACACTAACCAAGAATCAAACAACTATAACATCACTTTAAAACAATTGAGTCAAGCCAAAACTGGTTTTGCTCAGTGGATAGAGCGTCGGCCTGTGGACTGAAAGGTCCCAGGTTCAATTCTGGTCAAGGGCATGTATCCTGGTTGCGGGCACATCCCTAGTAGGGGTCGTGCAGGAGGCGGCTGATTGATGTCTCTCTCTCATCGATGTTTCTAACTTTCTTTCCCTCTTCCTTCCTCTCTGTAAAAAATCAATACAATATATTTTAAAAAAACTGAGTCAATACACAAAAAACATTAGTAGTAGTTATTTCGAGGTAGATCAATTTAATTACAAATGGTCTGTATTTTCTTCTTTAATTTTCCCTATTTCCCAAGTTTCTTATCAAGAATAAATTCTGCTTTTATAATAAAGTGTGTTCATATGTGTGTATTTAGTGCAAGATAAAAAAAAGGAATAAATATATGTGCATTTATATAGTGACTCTCAGTTATAATGTACATGGTACCAAGAGATACTCTTAGATCCCTGCTCTATTATTTGCAACATTAATAATTCCAGAGAAAGAGAAGGAATATGAGAAAGAATCATTTTATAGCCTATTTTCTAGCTTGTACTTATAGTTGATTTATGAAGTGGTCTCTTAGTAATAAAACAAAGGTTATAAACCATTAATTTATTGTATTAATAAGAATCAAGGGCCCTAATACAATTGTCTTATCTTAGAATATGTAAAAAAAAAGTGGAGGGTGCTTAAAACTTTAATAGTTTTTTGCTCTTACTTTTATTAGCTTTTCTCTACTGTACTATTTTAGATTAATGAAATAATAAATCTTTCATCCAACTGATTTTATTTAATGGTATGGGAAAATGTTAATCTTGCAATTCTCAGTACTATAAGAATGAATCCTTCAAACGCCATATATTTTTACAGAGACATAACAAAATTTAGGCTATTCCTTGAAAATTATATTAGAAGATAATGATAAGTTAATTTTTGTAATTTTTTGTTAGTGAATAAATACAAATAGAAAAATTTGGGGGTTTCCTTTTGTGAGCACCCTTTGTTATTTATTTCAGTCCCTGCTCTGTCTCTCTCTCTCTCTCTCTCTCTCTCTCTCTCTCTCTCTCTCTGACTCAGACACACACACACACACACATCCACATAGAAACATGCATATGAGGCCCCACAAGCGTGACTCAGTAGTTGAGCATCGACCTATGAACCAGGAGGCCACAGTTTGATTCCTGGTCTGGGCACATGTCCAGGTTGTAGGCTAGATCCCAGTAGAGGGCATGCAAGAGTCAACCAATCCATCATTCTATCTTATCATTGATACTTCTATCTTTTCCTCCCCCTTCCTCTCTGAAATCAATAAAAATATATTTGGGCAGGGGCGGGAGGGGGGGAAGAAGCATGCACATGAAAATATATTACATGGATAGTTGAGGTGAAGTTGAAATTCTAATTTAATTTCTGACTTCCTGTGTGTAGAATCTTGAGTGAGTTACCGAAATTCTCCCTTTATCTGACTCCTCACCTTTAAAATGCTAGAGGACATGCAAAATCTCACTAAGGTTATAACCTAAATGTATCCTTCCCTAATTTCCGGTAGCATCTACTTCAAAGGGTCTACACAGAACACTCTTCTTTGTCCACAAGGTTTCCCTCACTCCAGAGTTTTAGAATCTGGGTGAAAAGACAGTGAAACGGATGGCTGGGAGGCCTCTCCTCAACAGGGGCCCAATCCTGACTTCCCCTGAGCTCTGCGAGTGACTGTGCTCAGAAGCGGCACCCCTGGCATCGCGTGAACTGCCTCTGACAGATTTGTTTCTCCATTCGTCATGCCTCCAGATGGCTCTAAAATGAATATAGCATTCAAATAACAACACAGAAGAAATCATCCTATAACCAGTTGATTCATATAAAACGTGTGAAAATCCGATTATACCATTTATTTTTCCACTTAGAATTAGTTTCAAAAGTTTTCACTTTACATAAATGACATAACATGGCAAAACAAGCATGTTCCACATGGCCTTGCGTGTCTGCCAGTCACTTTTCTAGGGCTTGAAGAAATCAGGGCGGGGAGTGTTTGATCGAATGTACATAGATCTGGAGGCATTGTTTTCAAAGTTACCTTAAAGGAGGACTGAACGAAAAACGTATACATTTTGATAAATAAAATACCTGAATAACTTAAAAAAATAGTAGGAGATTAATAACTAGTGGTTTAATTTAACTTGTTTTCAAACTATGACTTAATTCAAACTATTTCAATTTGCCCTCCACAAATGAAGAAATCCACAGGTTCTTTGTTTCATGAAAAAAATATATCTTGTGAGACATGAAACAAAACCGGAAGTTAGTCCTCTAGGGTCTACTCAAATCATTTCAAGAATATTCCATTCCTTTAGGAACAACTGGAATTCTGCCTTGGAATAAGGATAAAGGTCTGACTTGCCCACCATATTTTAAAAATGTGTCATTTCATCATAAATGTGACTAAGAAACCGCCACCAAGGAGGACTCTTTCCAGCCACCTCACACTCTGATTTTCCTTCAACTTTTCTTCAGAAGAAAACAACCTTATGTTCAAGCAGTGATGTCAAGTATATCATGGGATTAGTGACATCAGTAACTCTGCCAAAAGGTTACCAGTTCAAATCACATAAAAAAGGCTGCAGATTCCTTTGAGAAGTAAGAGCTAGTGGTGCAAAATATATAAATGGTTAATTATTAGTTGTATTTGAAAGCAAAAGTGGTTTAAAACAAAACACAATCAGTACGATTTATAGATTTTTTCAGAAATACTTAAAAGGATTAATTTGAACCTATACAATATCCTTCTTAAATTGTATTTATGTAGCAGTTACAATTTTTAAAATCCGTTTTAGTTGCAGAAGTAATGCATGACTATATGTATTTACTAAACACGAATAGAAGCCCAATTTCTGTTTAACTATCATCTCAACATGATTCCTTAAATACTGCCTTTGTTCGGTTTTTGTTATGAATTATTCTGGGTTTTAAAAAATCCTATATGTCTCTGTATCCATATGAAATCTATTATATGATTTAGTAGGCTTTTGTTGCCAAAGATTTATTTACTGGCCCAGAATACATGCATACATATCTACTGTGCATGTTTCTCTGTGCCCTGTGCTGGAGATACAGCAGTAAATCGACATACTAAAAATCCTTTCTGGTGGAGCGTACATACTAGTGCAAGAGAGATAATCAACAATTTTGCAGAACACGTGCCATCTATGGAATAAGAATAAAGGAGAGAAGGAGCTAAAAGGAGTTGGAGGGACATGATGATTTAAAAGATGATAGGGAAAGATGTCTCAGTGGATAGAACGCTGTTCTGTAGACTGAAGGGTCCCAGGGTTTGATTCCAGTCAAGAACACATGCCCAGGTTGCAGGCTCAGTCCCAGTAGGGGGTGTGCAGGAGATAGCCGATCAATGATTCTCTCATTCTCTCTCTCTCTCTGTCTCTCTTTCTCTCTCTCTCTCTGTCTCTCTTTCTCTCTCTCCCCCCCTACCCCTTTCTCTCTGCCTCTCTGAAATCAATAAATGTATATTTTTAAAAAGGTGGTAGTGAGCAAAGCCTGGCATATTGCAAACTGGGTGGATTTACTAAAATGGCTTAATAAAACCATTCTTAAACTATCTGTGCTCAAGTAGTGATTTAGAACCAAAATTACCCTGACTTGCCTGTCAACCAGCACTATTGATGAACCCTCTGTCAACCCTGGAATTTCCTGGGGTGGTAGGGTAGCATCAGTAGCATCTAGGTCTCAGCTCTCAGGACTAGACTTGATAGTAAACACTGTATGAAGTCAATCACTTCTTTCCTCTATTCCAGTTTTTCTCCATCTTCTTTTCCTTTTCTTTCTCACTCCCTCCCTCCCTCTCTCCCTCCCCTTTCCCTCCCATTTTCCT